>OY856413.1:899842755-900060255 GCA_963693085.1 Alisma plantago-aquatica | reverse complement strand
GGTACACAATTCTTTTATCCTATATATATATATATATATATAATTTTACAAGTGCATAGTTTTCTTATGACTTATAAGTGCCCAAATGAGGTAAAACTTTTGTGTAGGCTATTTAATTGATATTTAAATAGATTTTCGTAGGATATTTAGAATAATTATCTCATGGTAAGAGATAATTTCAATGTATTTTGTCTCCACTACACCCGTGTGTACTCTACTTCATTTAACACACACGCACAAATATATATATATATATATATATATATATATATATATATATATATAATATCTATGCAAAGGAGAGAAGAGTTTTGATGATAGAAAATTAGTTTCATGTATGTAATAAAAAATTTATTGTCAGTGATGTCTGAGTCAAATTAATGTTTTTGTTGGATATAGATGATTTATATTGTTGGTTAGTGGTTTTTAGACATATCATAATCATAGTTTGCCAAGGAACGAGAAAATGGAATGCACACATACTCATATATTGTATCACTAGAACAAGCCTTTTGTATCTTCAATGGGGTGGTATGGCAGTGGCAGAGTGGTATGACAATATGTGCTTCAAATAGTGGAGGTTTTTATGAAAATGGAACATATCATAGGTGAAAAGGCAGACAACAAGTGTCTGGTATGACAAAGTGGAGAGAATATGGGCCTTGTCTCAAACCCCAAGAATGTTGGTAGAGAGGTTTTATTTGTAGGCACATGATCTTGATGAAGGGTATAAGAGACTTTTTTTTGTGATGAAGAGGAGTTAGGTGGATAGGAGGTTCAATATCATATAGGATATCTTCAAGTATTTGATTAATTCGATACATGTTTGGTCATATGACGATCTTAGAAATTTGGGGTCCAATTGATTGAGAATCTAATTGATAAAACTACATATTGCTTTAGTGTTGCTCCTCATATTGGAGCAGATGAAATTGGAGTATTCAAACCAGTTATTAATACTTGAATATTGTATTGCTGGTCTTTAGTTACAAAAATCCCATTTGTCGTGGTGTAGTTGAGAAAACTTTCTTTATGTACTAATGTTGAGAATACTAGTTCATCAAATAATATGACAGGGGAAGGAGGTCCATTTTGAAGTGGTGGGGTCTTGACATCATGACATCTAACAAGCTAAAGTAGGAGCATAGGACAAATTTGGTTGTGTATTTGAATGAGCCGTAAATCATAGTGGAATTCTACTTTATAGTGGTTTCCCTATTCAAATTTCATAGGGATAGAAAGTATCAACATATTGGTAGATCATGAAGATTTTTTATTTAATCTATGAAAAATAATAACTATTTATAGGCATGAGAAAAAAAACGATTGGATATCAGTTGGCTCATATCCAATTATCATTTGCAAACATGGACCATGTAACATACTCAAATCTTGATATCTAGATAAATATTTCCTCTCTCCAGGCCTATTTGTATTTATGTTAGCATTAAACCCATTTATCATTAATTAAGTATAGAAGAACTACAACTAATAAAATACAATGTTTTAATAAAGAACCATTATATATAGTTAATGACTAATTTATTAATTAGGTCTATACCAATTAATTATTTTTTACTAAATTATCTCTCTAAAATTATTCTAATAGTTTGATCAAGGGAACTACATGAATGTAATATGAATTATTAAATCGATTATGATAGAAATTCATGAAATGATTTTATTATTTAATTAACAATTAAAATATATAATATAAAACTTATTCAAAGTGAGATTTTGACCTTAGAATAATACTACTCACATCTTAATTATTCTAGATGTCAAATTTCATCTTATTTGAAAATAGTTTTGCCCACTTTTTAGTTGATTTTATATTTTTTAAATTCATTTACATTAGTTTCTTTCATTACCTAAGCTCTATTTATATTATTTTCTGGTCCACTCCCCCCCGAATTAATTAATGGCATTACCACTCACCCTTGTGGGATGCACATTACCTAGCTTCTTGGTCGACAAGTGTAGACTAGGGTGGGTGAGAACAGTCTGTTACATATCCTCTTCTCCTCCACTCCTAGTTTCATCTGTTCCTTTACTTAATCCTTCTCTTATCCTTCCATATATTCCCATAGCCCCAAAAATCCTTAATATTATTCCTTTGGTTGTACCCAAGAACTAATAGAAGATAGGTCACAGTGAATATGTTGTAGCGGCTAGCATGGGCTCTCACAGGTATAGAATGCTACAAGACTTTCTCAACTCTTCATATCCTAATCCACCTCCACTATATCAATCCCATTTGATAATTTTTTCTCCACCTAACCTTCCTCCTTGCCTCTTTTTTCTCTCCTTCTTCTTCCTTCTACAATTTACAACAAAACACTATCTTCAAGCTTCTAGTTGTTTGTACATCTTCATCAACGGTGTCATATATAGATGATAGTCGACACTTCCCATCTCCATCACTTCTCTTCATCTTTCTCTTATCAATTTCTCATCTATCTATGCCACTCTGCTCTCTTCATGTGTCTAGTTTCCTTGGCAACAACATACACTGCTAAATACTATGTTGATCATCGATGGCACCTTTGGCCTAAAAAAAACATTGATCCCCATCATTGTGATGGTCTCTACTGCTTGCAACTCCTTCTTGGTCAGAACCAAGCATCTGCAACTTAACTTCAATCACCTCACTACTTCATGATTATTTCCACCTTCCTACCACAGTGTTGTTACAATACCTCTCTTTCTCCTAAAGTGAAGATGGAAAACAAAATTTTTCGATCTTCAACACTTTAAAACTACCTATTTTCCATATCATAGTTGTGTTGATAACTTGTCTAGTTATTGTGATGAAGCGTAGTAAGAAATGTTTCCAACAAATTTAGCTTCTCCAACAAGGAAAATTTGGACATTGATCTACCTCACCTCTCCATAGGAAACTGTGGTACTCTTCACTCCATGCCTCAGTCAGTTAAAGACACTGTGAACTGAAATCTCGACTTCAAAAAGAACATAAGTTGCATTGCACTTCAAGGAGTCATCACCTCCACCATTTTCCTATCAGTGGACCTAGATGGCCCTAGCACTTATACTAGAAGGATGAAGATGAATTAGGTCTATCTACGCCCACAACCATACGATTTACATTCAAATATTTATCCATCAAGATAACTATGTATGCAACCTCTTTCCATTTTCAAGAGCTCAATAATGATATCTAAATATAGTAGATTAAATATGCATCGTATAAATAAAAAAGTCGATTGTATATAGAAGTGTATGTAGAAACATCGATACATATCAAAGTAGTATGCATGCAAGCTATCAGTGTAGAGTTATATGTTGGTAGGAAATGCAGGGAACATAGAAATAATAAGTTCTATACAAAGCGAATGATATATTGTATGCATAATTAAATGATAATATGAACTAATTTACCAAATACCTTGGCACAACATATAAGAATATTAGTATTTAGTTGATTAAATGGAATGTTCTAGAAATATGTAAATGTTATTGAAATTATCCTAGATACCAATGTGTCAAACATATTACACACTAAAATCCTTCATGTATATTCATGTATTCTTTGGTATTTAGAAACACAATAAACGTGTACAGGTATATCTACTTATAATTGGACAATTTTTGAATAAGATATTATATGAGTTAAAAAACATGTATAATATGATTGATTCTAGTACAAAACTATTGTATGGTGGTGTATATATATTGGTTTATCCATATGTGCAATAAGAGGTGTATCAATATTCATATATGAAGGTATGCGAGACTTAAACCGTAGACTCCAAATTTAGGGATTTTCAATAAATATACCTAGTATGGAGTATATACTTGACTAGAGTTTACTAAACTAGAATTATATGCAATATTGAAAGAGAATAAGATTACAAAAGCTAAACTGGAGGAAGAATACAATTACCCACACATATATGTAACTTATACATACTTAAGCTTATGTCCCTAAATATGTGTATAAGAACTAAAATAAATATCGATTTATGTATGTAATTAATGATATTAACTACAATAAGATGACATTAGTTGAGAAAAAGTAAGATAAGAGAAATTTGAATATTTATATTAGGAATGTTCTTACATGTTACTTTGGTTAGACTAACATATGCAGTGTGTTCCTAGGATGAATACTCAACTCTAGGGAATAAGTATATCTTTTGAGCAAACCATTAGTCATGATGATTGAGTATGTACAATCTTTATATTTATTTAGGTATTATATAAATTTTACATACATTTTCTCATAACGATCCATCTATTGACATTAATACTACTTATTTCCAATCATAAACTCTTTTGTTGCAATCATTTTGAAATAACCTGAAACTCTTATAGATTATTATATAGGTCTTTAGCCCCTCCTTTATGTTAATTAATATTGTTAATGTGATTTATGGACATATTTCTTGCCTCCTTATTTTGCATGGGGTATCAGACTAATTAGACAAATGTTGATGCCTATGCATAACTAGAATTTCTAAAAACATATCAGTTGTTTGTCTAGGGTGCGCTATTCCAACCTCAATAAATATAGTGGCACACTATTCCATCATCCCTATTTTTGGTTAATGACCTTGGTGTTGTTTCTCTACTTTAATGACCTCTAGTCTATATTATGTACTTTCACTTGTTTTATTTGATATTGATTAATGTCAATACATTTTATGAAATTCTATTATTCTTTAATATCTCATTATTTTGATTCTCATTATCTTTTTACTCTTATGAACTTACCTACTTTCTAATATCCCCCTCTTTAATGGAAACTCCATTTGTTGCACTCCTATGATTGAAAAATCAAAATATGTTTCTTATGCACATACTCAATGTTTATTGACCCATACCTTTATGAATCTCAAGTGAATGTTGTACACAAATCATCCACATGTATGTACCTTGGAGTACTTGGACTCATGAATATAATTTGTAGGATTTGAAGTTGAGTTTAGCTTGCGATGGCTAGGTTGTCCTCTTCAATTGGTCTAGTAATCCATTAGATGCACTTTTCTCTTTTGTAATGCATCCCTTGTTGTGAGAAACAATGTATGAATTATATTGAGAATAATTTTTGCAATTATTCAATCTCCTTCTATTAATGAATGACTCTATTTGATATACTATACTTCATAAATTAAAATTAATCTTTTAAATCATACTGATAAGTGTGCTTTTATGGGATGCAATTATTCCTCAATTATTTATGGGGTGGATCATCTTTAGGGTCCTACTCTTTATTGTATGATATCAAATATAGTGTAGTCAACAAATCTAATTGTTTCAAATTATCCCAAATTGTTCCAATAGATATGCCCCTATTAGGGAGGTAAATGATACTTAATAGGACATTGATGGATCTTTCTTGCTGTATTGAATACCCATCCCTATAATATTTAGTCATTATCACCCCACACCAGTTTAGTGAATAGACCTAGTTCATGAAATTATTTATCACCCCTTCCCTATATAAGATGGTGGATACCTAAATAGTTCCTAAGATCATATGGATATATAATTTCTCAATGTGACCATGTTTTGAATACCCATATAGTTCCCTTGGTCTTGAAAACCTCAATCTCTTCCTAAAAGAATTTTTTAATTGAAGAACTTTCCTCCATGTCCCAGAATGAGGTTATGTGCCTCTTTTTGTGACTAATGACGTTTGGGTAGAAGTGGTAAATGGTGTTGAAAATAATGAATAAATCCATAGTGGAATCTAGGATCATGTAATAACTAAAAACCATCCCTCTCTTCTGTGCTATAGGTTCGAGATGCTTGTGGTATGTCCTTCTTGATTCTTGAAAAAGTAGACTATCTTACAAAAGGTATGTGACTATTATTTAGAAGAATAAATCTAGAAACTTGGTGAAACATTTATTTCATTCCATTTTTCAAGTTTACATCATAAATTTTTCTTTATCAAACTTAATTTCATTATCATTATATATGTACTAAAAGAAAAATATTTCTAGATTTTATTGAGGGGCCATTTAGGTGCCCTATTTAAGAATGCAACAATCATTACATGTTCAAGGATTTAAACTGTAGTAATTAACAATTGTCTAAACTTCAAATGACATCTTTTGGTTGAGTGGAGGAGATACAAAAGGGGAATGAAGAGACACAGAGAAAATGATAAAAGAAGAAAGGTGGAGGAAGGTGAAGTATGGTATCCTACCCAACATACCACCTATCTAGAAGGGTGCCAAAGAGAAACAGACGGGAAGTAGAATAGACTAGAGAAGGTTGATGGAAGATAACCATGTGCAACTGACAATGATGAGAGAAGGAGGAGAGATGCTTTCAGATTGAAAAGAGAGGTATCGGGGCAGTGAGACTCTATTCCATCAGCTCTGGTATTCTGAAATCTACCAATTTTGGCTGACTTTAGAAGGTACATGCCTTATATAAGAAAATATCGAGCATTCAAATACTAGAATTTGATGAATACAAATGTGAGTATCCAAACAACACATTTAAAACTACAATATTTAAAATAGCATAACAAATTATAATGTCGCGTTGAAATACAATATCCAAATGTCCTCTGATGGTTTTTAACCATGTCTCTATCATAAGTATGTTTGAGTAATAGAAAAATAATTTTCATGAAGAAACTCTTGACTTGTTTGGTCAACCCTAAGACCCTAGGATTTGTGGTCTAATGGGTACAAAGAAAACATTTTGGGTAGATATTAGTTAGTATATATACCCTAAATTACCTCTTTATCGGTTAACCATATTTTGGAGTAACTCTTCCAGAGATTGATTCTTTTACCATAGTAGTTAAGGAGACTAGTTTGAGTTTAGCATTGTCCAAACCTAATAGTGAATGCATTAGGTAATCCTCAGGTAACATCCCCGATTGATGTCACACATATATATAATTACTAACTATTTAATGCAATTAAACCTTGATAAGATGGACACCATGAATACTAGTTAGATAACTAAAATAAATGTATATACATTATATTTATTAATGTAAGTAAATTTTCTAGACTAGGAGAACCCAATTGGTTTATAGTATCCAAAGGGTATTTATGCAGTAAACAATTAAGTCACTTAACAAAAAAAGGTTGATCTTCATGGACTTATACCCTAAACCATTATACAAGTAATTTTGTTGATACATTTATTTTGGAAATTAACTTAAAAACTTTAGTAAATGATACGTTTATTGGATTTACACCATGGCCCCTCCTATAAAGTGGTTGATGTCAGGTATATTGGTGGGGCATGTGATGAGTGGGTAGGTTTTAATGTGAAATCCTATTTAAGGGGTGGAGTTTAATCAGATCTTGATATGTATATCAACTTCACCTTTCTTTAGGCAGATCTCTAATTACATTGGTATAAAATCCTTTTTCTTGAATTAATTAATTAAGTCATTGGAGCCAGCAAAATAATATTTTTAATAACTAGCCTTTATATAATGATAATGACTAACCAATTTATTAGGTCTTCAATTGAGAGTCAAATATACAAACCTATCAATGAATTAGTTTTTATCCTGAATTACCACTCTTAAATCATTCTAAGACTATTTGATAATGGGTAATCAATGAATATGATACAAGGTTTCAAACTGATAAATAAAGACATTAATAAAATGTTTTTAGTATTTAATTTATAATATAATAAATAAAATATTAAAAAAAATTCCAGAGTGATATTTTGACCTTAAAATCTTATTACTCACATCTTAATTAGTCTACATGACAAATTTCTTCTCATTTGGAACCTTTTTTTACCCCATTTTATATTTATGCAATATTTTCATATTGATTTCCATTAATTCACTTAATTAATTATTTTTTAATCTTATTTTCTTACTCCATTAACTAGAAGCATTACCCCTTTCCCCTCATGCATTGCACATTGCATGGTTTCCAGGTCGACTGCCACTTGCTAGGGTAGGTGAGGACAATATGTTCTATACACTCTCCTCCTCCTATCTACCTCTAATATCCTCCCCTACATATCCTTCTATCCTCCTTATCCTATTCACATAACCTCATACATCCATAATATTTTCCTCCTTGTTGTTCCCAATGGCTGTCAAAAGATAGATGATCGTCGACAAGTCACAATGGATGGCATGAGCTCTCATGGTGATGGAATGTTATAAGACTTCCTCCTCTCTTTTTCTCCTAATCCACCCCCTGGATGTGGATCAATGCTCCTCCCCTTCCTCCTTGCCTCTCTAAATCTTCTCCTCCTAATTCTCGACCTCTCTTTCCTCTATGTATCTTCTTCCTCTCCTCCTCCCTTCCACAATGAAAAACTAAACTCTAACTTCAAGCTTCTAGTCATTTGTGTTTCTTCATCAATGGTGACATCCATAATTGGTTTATAACACCTCCCTTCTCCTCCACTTCTCTTGCTCTTCCACTTCTCTATCTCTCACCTAGCCACCCCATTCACTACTCTACATGTGACCATCCATATTTGCAACAAGATATACTGCTAAATACTATGGTGATCCTCAACAACACCTTTGATAATGAAACAACCACATATCCCCATACCAACATCACTGTCACATTCAATTTGTGTCGAGACTCATTATGATTGTTGTCAGATATTGCAACTCCCTTGGATAGAGCCAAGCATTTGCAGTCTAAATCAGACTACCCACAATGCTTCATGATTATTGCCACTTTCTCTAGCTCTCTTTATCCCTAACTAAAGATGGCAACTAAACTTTTTACAATCTTGAATACTTCACAACAACCAATTTTCCCATATATAGCCATATCAAAACCTCCTTTAGATATTTTGATGAAGCATATTTAGAGTCATTAGTTACAAACTTATCTTCATCGTCATGGAAATTTTTGATGTTGATCTACCTCACCTCCCCATAGGAAATTCTGCCACTCCACTCCATACATCACTCAACTGAAGCCACTACAAACTAATATGTTGACTTTAGATAGACTATAGTTTGAATCACACTTCAAGGAGTCATCACCTTCACTCTATGCCTATTAGTGGCCTAGTTATCCCTCCCTATACACTTAGAGGAGAAAATATGAATTGGGTCCTACTGCCTCCATACACATACTGATTTACAACCCAAAAATTATCAATCAAGATAAGTTTGTATGCATCCTCTTGTACTTATTTTTTCAAGATATCAATAAAGATATCTAAATGCAATAGATTAGATGTACATCTTAGTAATATGAAATTTGAATGCATGTGATGTAGTGTGTGCATAAACACCTATACATATCATGGTAGTATGTATGCATGGCTATCAATATATAGGAAGCACACAAATAGTAAGTTCTATACAAAGGTGGCAACATATTGTATGTAGAATCAAATGATAATATATACTATATGACCAAATAACTTGGCAAAACATATAAGGATATTAGTATTTAGTTGAATAAATAAAAACTTCTGAAATATGTCAATGTTATCCAAAATATTCTAGATACCAATGTTTCATTCTTATTATGAATCAAGAACCTACATGCATATACATGTATTCTTTGGTAATTAGAAACACAATAAGAGTGTAAGGATATATTTACTTGTAATTGTCCTATTATCTCATTACATATAATATGAGAGAAAGATTTTGTATAATGTGAATGACTCTGTGTAATATGATGGTATCTACTTATCAATTTATTGATATGTATAATAAGAGGTATATATGTATTTAAATATGAGTGTATGTGAGACTTAAACCCTAGACTCAACATGCAACACCTATGATTTGAGGCCTTAGACAAAATCATTATAAAAGGAATGATTGGACTACCCATATCACCAAGGTGCACCTCCTTGTTAAGGAGACCATCACTATGAGAACTACAGTTAGTATTCTCATCCTAGAGTAGTAATAGGATGGGCAACATTCTAGGAAGTTGATCACAAGATTTATGTGAATGAGGATAAAGCATGCATCCAAGTTCAGTAGTGGTCTATGGGGTCATTCATCATTCTTGAAACTCTACTAGAGCCTTAAGTAGTGCGCCTAGGCATTAAAATGTTATTAAATCCAATTCCCCTCCATTAAATGAGGCTCACGTGGGCATGTGATACTCAAGTCTTGTGTTGTGCTGTCTAGGCATGTTAGAAAGGGATATTCTAGTTGATGGTGCCACTCTTGTAGTTGTGACAATGAATAGGAGTTGGGTATACATGAGCAATTTTGGGTCTGCATTGACCTGGGGAAAATATTATGAGTCCATGGTTGAGCCTTTACTAGGACATCAAGAGTCTAAGTGGGGGAGATTGTAAGATTCTAGGGTATGAGGCCTCAGATAAAATGATTTTAATAGGAATAATTGGGCTACATATATCACCAAGGTGCACCTCCTTTTTAAGGATCTTGTCACAAAGAACTCTAGGGTTAAATGTGTGTGATAACTTGGACCTTTCCCTATCCACCTTATGCTTTTATCTCTATACGTAGAGACTCACATCACTCAATTTGAATTTAAAAATATATTTTTAGTGATTTGATGCTTAATAATAGTCACCTTCCTCTTGTGTCCCAATGTGTGAAATTGAAATCAATGTGACTTATGTTCTAATGACTTCAGTGCATCATGTTTTTCCTTTTAAAATTGAACCTCATTAAAGTAATCACCTTACTCCATAATGTATCTAATGTTGTGGAGCTTTGAATATACGAATGTAAAGGTGCAAAAGTTTCCTCAATCACACTCTATATCCCAAAATATGTCCAGTTGAATTTTTTTTAGTCTTTGATGTGACATTAGTTTAATCGTTTCTTTATCCCAATTTGGGCCTAATATGGGGAGGTGTGTACCTATATAGTCCCCCCTCCACCATGGCCATTCATCGCTTGACTCCTTGACCAATCACATGTCATGATTTAATGGGTTGTGAATTGTAACCATCAGATCATGTTTCCTTGGATTCAGTCTCAATATGATGTCTAAGATACCGTTCTTTACCTCTATATGCAAGACCAATGCAATGACCGTTGGGTGCCACCTACTACAACCAAGCTCAAGCAATACCTCCATTTAAATCCCCTATTTGAAAACTAACCCTAGTTATGCCTATAAATTTTCTCCCCCAACTCTTTTCTTCCCTTTTCTTCACATTTCATGTTCCCTAGATCAATTTCCACCTTCATCTTCACGATCTGAAACCCTATCGATGCCTCTTTTTTCCAACTACGAACTCCATGTCTCAAGCCTCCCCAGCTTCATCTAAGACCACCTCCATGCTCACAAGGATACCATAGGGTTAAAAAACAACCATATGGCTTAGATTGGGGGGAATATCAACCCTCCTACCTGCTACTCCAACAAGATGCAGGGTTAGCTCTCTACACTAGTCAGTATCTACACCATGTTGGGCAGGGGTAGGTTGGTGCCATCAACGATGTTGAGTGACTTGTATCCATGGGTCAATGTTCATTGGGAAGAGAGTGCAACCCGATGTCATATGACGTGGTGGGGTGCCAACCAATCCCTAGGTGCCAAGTAGCCCGACATATTGTTTGCCAAATATGGCATATTATACATTATTTTGATCCTATCAATGGCATCTTTCCATTGGAGCTAGTTCCTGAACCTAAATCTACTTGAAAATTTAATGATGTATTTTCTATCTTTTTTGAAAATTTAATGATGTATCTTGCTCACATTTTTTATTCGTACTTCATATATCCCTTTTGAAGTTTAAAAGAACAACTTATCCATCTTTTTTCTTGAATCATGCAATTATTCACATTGAATGTGCATTTTTTACTCTTTTGACCTAAAAGTGGACCTTTATACTTATGCATGATATTACATGCTTAATCTTGGGACTTGGACATCTCTAATCATCAAATGACCATAAGACCTCTAAATAAGTAAAATTTCATACCTTTTTGAACAATGGGATCTACTTTGATCATGCTTATCATTATTAATGTCTTTATATTGCACAATATGCCATATGATGTGACTTGTATGAACTTTTTGTAACTAGATATTGAACCTTGTGAAAGTATTGATCAATAATGATTAGAAAAACATATGTGACCTCAAATCAGTAATCTTTTGATTCTATGTGACGTTTTTAACCATGAACGTATATTACTTGCCATGTTTGTCTCTTAAAGTCTCAAAAGACCTACTTTTGCATGCTAATTGACCTAGTATGAGAATTGATGATCTTTCATGATGAACTTTGATTGATATACACATTTTTGTAATTCCCTAACTCCAAATAAGATATGATATCACCTTTGTGTACAATCTAATGTGAATGGTTCACCTAGATCTAGGACATAATGGGATACCTGTGTTATGTTGAATCAATGAATGCATGTTTGACAAATTGAGATTATACTTGAACTATTTGATATCTAGGTTTAGGAGAACATACACATTACATGTTTGTATTAAAAAAACTCTACTTATCTTAGACCCTATATTATGTATTTTATATCTTAGGTCCACTTTGATTGGGCCCTCTCTAGCAATCTTTCTCATGGATCATAACTTTCTCTTTACACACAAGGTATGTTTAATATCTTGACCCTACTATGATATTATCTTGTTTGTATATATGTTCATATGAATGCTTGGATAGATAGTTACATGATTGATCTATGGTTCCAATGTTTACTACATTCATGTTTGGTTATACTATGTTGACAAACCTTGAACATAATTTCAAGAAATCCATTGTATGTCCTTGTGTGCTTGCCTAAAGTTTTGGGATAAGGGCACAAGGTAGGTTGGAAAAGGGTTATCTCTTGGGGATGCCCTCGAGGTCCCATATTGATAGGGTTAACTCCTAAGATGTTAGTCTTGACATCCCTCATTATGAGTAGGGTACATATTTATTTTTGGCTTAAATGTCCATCATGGACCCTTCCTTGGAAAGTGGTCAAAAGGACTAAGTTGATATAATGGACAAAAAAATCTAAAACATGGTTTGTTTAAAAGAATGCAATTAAGTGCTCTTGTCTTGTTTTTACTTATAGAATATTATAATGTTTGTATCAAATCATCCATCATATAAACTCTTAAACTATTTTTACTTGCCCTTTGGTAACGTTCTTAATTCTTTAGAATTAATATATTTCATTTATCAAATTTTTAGTGCCAATTGGACATCAATTGCACTCAAGATTAATCTCTGAAATAAATCCCCAGGTACATATCTCTTTTCTCCATGTTTAGTATATTTTTATGTATTACATTTTTTCTATTGCCTTTTCATATATATTTCTTGTGTGAAACTATATGCCATTCTAGGGATAGACACCCATATCAATTTTCCTTTGGATGTGTATACATTAGCAGTGTGGACTTAAGGTAACAAAAGGTTTTGTGAAAAATGGTATCAGAGCCATACATGTAGGCATATATATATATGTGTAAGGAATAACACATCATGTGAACCTAGGGAGAACCAAAATCTAGAATTGTGAAACAAAGGTGATAGGTATTGTGCTAAATGTGAAGATTCTAGGTAGTAATCACCTCCTATCTGACTAGTGTGTTGGTTGATGTTCCTCTGCACACCTACCTACCAAAAGTGGATCTAATATTCGATTAGGTTTTTTCCTTTAAAGCTTTGGGAGTCTTATAACATCCCACCTCTTCTTTACGAACTACTAAAGCCACCCATGTAGATGATTATTAGTTAGTTTTTATGTCTACTCATTTGATTCTTTGATCATGACTATTAATCACATGATATCTCGATTATGGGTAGCTTATGCATGGAAACTAAAATTTATTTGAAATTCTAAAAGTTTATTATGATAATAATACCATTATCTAATCGAAAATGAAAACCGTATTAGATGTATGAAAGTTCTCTTGAAAGTGATGCACTCATGTGTAGATTTGATGAAAACTCAATGTTACCAAATCTAACATGCGTTCTTTATATGTTTGAGGTAATTTTTTATATGTAGAAATAAGATGGAATGCATGTTAATTATTCATGTTGATGAAGTCCCTATTGATTAAACCCATGTTGTCCATATTTTGATAAAACCTCAAACCTAACTAAGAAAATCACTCCCTATTGATATGTATCACGCCACAGGCTTTCATGTTCCCAAATATCAAAAATTTCAATATGATGGCTATGTTGATTAACTCGATTTATGACCTAGGGCTGAGATCATATATGGACTAGGTTGGGACCTTCCCTTGATTTTTATCACAAAACCATGATACAAAAATATGATGTTTGTCTCAAATTATTGAAATAAGAAACCTCAACCATGGATGTATAACATCACCTAGGCTAATGTAAAATCTAAAACCCTAAATGTTGGGATTCGAAGTCATATTGTATTCTTGATCCAAGAGCTCTATTTATTTGAATTATAATGTGATCTCTCCAAAATTGTGATATATAAAGTAATACCTCCAAATTTGTCACTCATGTGATGATCCTTACAATTGATTATCAATGTGACTATGATTTGACCTTGATGCTCAGTTTCTCACTGATGAAACTGGGTTAATAATACCTTATTCAATTACCAAGATATAATGATATGGAATATGAAATCCCAATATTTATTATGAGATTAATTTTATTTTGGGGAGAAAATACCTGTTAAGTTGTGGAGGATGTGATAACCTAGACCATTCTCTCCCTACCTTATGCATTCATATCTCTACTTAGTGAATCACACTACTCAGTTTGTGTACAATTATATAGTTTTAGCAATTTTATTCTTAATTATAATCACCTTTCTCTTGTGTCCCAAAGTGTTACACTAAAATCAATGTTGATATATGTTCTAATGACTTCATTGCATCGTTCTTTTACTTTTGAAATTGAGCCTAATTAAATTATTCACCTTGCACCCTAATGTATCTAATATTGTGGAAATTTCAAATACATATAAAAAAACATGAAAATTGTATCAATTGGACCCTGATATACCAATATATGGCAAGTTGAGTATTTCTATTTCGACTTTAATTTAATCTTGATTTAATAGTTTTTTTAGCCCAATTCTGTCCCAATATGGGGATGTATATTAATATGAAATGTAATTTAAATAGGGTAATTAGGGTTACCAAACCTGCCAAGATGGTGATAAGGGCTTACTCAAACTAGTAAGAGAGAAAATATACTCTCCAAGTGAAAAGTTAAGTGGTCCATGCAAATTGAACATGATTAATGGATTGTTTTATATATGTATGTATGAAATGCAATAAATGTCATATTTGTACTATTTATTGTTCCAATTGTGGTTTACAATGAACCGAGTTTTATGCTTATGGTTAATGTAGTTGTATATTCATTGGCATATAAGAGTAAATGATAATATTTAAGAAAGAGTTTCAAAGAGAAAGAAAAAAGGATAAAAGTAAACTTATATAAGGTCCTCATTAAGAGGCTCCTTAGAGTAGACCCTAAGAGGCACTTTAGTGCATAAGAGAAGAGGAACATTTGTGCAACCCAAGGGCCCTTATCAAGGTCAATTTAAAATAAATTTATTTAAAAGAAATTGCATGCCTTTTTCAATGTTCAATGCTAAATTTCTATTTCCAGTTATCAAGTTTTATTTAAAAATATAATATGTTCAATTCCACTTACCTCGAGTTTTATTGCATGGCTGGGGGTGTGATGCCTGTAGGTTGGCATCTAGCTAAGGAGGGAAGGCCATCTAAGGTGGTAACCCTATCTCAAGAACCTTCAAGGAGAAAAACATTAGTGGGGTGTCAATCATACCTAGTTTATAGATCCTTTTTCTTTTTCGAAGATTATGTACATGTAAAATTTGTTAAGATTTGAGAATAAGAAATTGATATTATTATGTTGTGATGGTTTATTTAAACTCTATTTTGTGAAATGAATATCATTGTTCAAACATCCCCCTTGATGTGAATAAATATATGTGCTTCCACTCTGAATGGTACAAGTGGGGTGTTACAATAATGGTATGAAACATCAACATGTTGTGCATCTTGTACAGACAAGGATGACTAGAAATAAAGAGTTGGCTAGAAATAAAGTGTTGTTAATGGTTCTATTTTGAAGATGTGATCTTGTATGACAATGACATAATATCTTGATATCTTTATATGACAAATCTAAAGATGAATGTTTAAAACATAAATACCTAAAGGATTGCAATTGATTAACACAAACAATCAATATCTATAGCATTATCATCATGATCACACATATGAGAAATGCATTTCTAGAACATGATGATGTGTATCTAGACTCTTTTGGTTATTGAACCAATAATAGACATGCATGTCTTATATATGAGCAACACGACTAACCACCTTTCACTAGGTGTAGTGGAAGAACAAGAGTTCTATTAGCACACATACACAATTATGTATATAAACCTATAGAATAAATGCTAGAGATAATTATTTGTACTTCACAATATTTACTGATGATATGGTGAGATGTGTTATGTAAAATATGTATCTCTTGAAGTATTCAAGTAGATTACATGTATGCAGTATGCAACTTACTTAAATATGTTAAGATACTTAGATATTATCAATGTTGTAATACTTTACATGAAGATATTTGAGGACCTTCTATAGAGATTGTGATAGTGCGTCACGATCAATTCGACATGAAACATAATCATGTATCAGAAAGAAGGAATCACAACCTAATGAGTCATGACATGAATATCCTTTAATCTAATGTTCTAATTTCCTTTTGAGCACATGGTTAGCACTAAAACAAAGTACCGTCCAAAATGGCCCAATGAACAACATAAGAGATATGGTATGGGAATGTTCTGATATGTCTTAAGGATTGAAACTTATATTAGAAAATAGTTTCTTGGAATGGTTAAATAAAATAAATGTTAATTTATTGAATATTATTTATCTCAATCCAATAAAAAAGGTATGTTGATAGGATAGATGAATTCCAAAAGAATCACTGGTAGTGAAGTAGAACTTGAAATGTTTGAAATCAATAAGAAAACTTTCAACTTGAAGAGGTACAATATGAACAAGGAGAATCGTAAATTGTTGTGGAATTTCAAGTTCCATCTGTAACACAAAACGCGTAGTCCTAGTAGAACACATATGAGGTTAGAAGATTGTGAATCCTATAACTCAGATAAGTTATGAGTAGTTCATAAGATGATGAGCCAACACTCAACTAAGATTATTAAGGGATTAGAGTATGAGAAATGTCTTGAGGCCAATATATCTAGAATGGAATCCATGAACACTGACAAGGTATGACCGAAATGGTACCACCTAAAGGGGTAAAACCCTTAAGGTGCAGTCAGATCATTCAAGAGGAAAACCAACATGGGTGACATAAATGAACATATTGGTTACAATGCTTTTCAAATAGTTCAAGGTGTTGGACGTGATGAAATCCCATCACAAATTAACATGCTTATTGTTAAAGCTTGTTAAAACTATGAGATTTTTTATATGAAGGTTAAAACCACATTTATGAATAGGAATAATTGATAGGATGTGTACGTGATACAACCTAAAGGTTTTATGACTTTATTAATGCAAATAAAAGTATATAAGTTACAACATTCAATCTAGAGGTTGAAACAAGAATCTCAAAACTAGAATATTTGATTTGGCAAGATAGTCAAAGAGTTTGACTTGAGTCAAGGTAAAAGATGAAATATGTGATTACAAGGATTTAGTGGGGAGCCTATGAATATTCCACATATTAATGAGGAATAACATCTCAATACCAAGTATTGAAACCTGTCTAGGAAATCACCTTCAATATGAAGGATTAGGTGAAACATCCTATGCGATATGAATTGATATCTATAGAGATAGTTCTAGAAAGTTTCGAAACCTAAATACAAACACATATATTGGAAAGATACTGAAAGGGTTCAACACGAAGGATTCAGTGAAATAGAATTTGTCCATGTAGATGGGACCAGTCCCTCATGAACCCTATGTTCCAATTATGATGAACAATGGAAGAGATGCGATATGTTTTCACATTTTGGATCTAACATACAATATAATGTAATCATCCCATTAACTTGTATGTGTTGGACATGATAACAGGATATTAGTCAAACCCAATGAAGGTCATTGGAACACCATAAAAATATCCATTAGTACTTGTGATGCACCAAGGATAAGTTGATGAACTATGATAACAAGGAAGATTTAGGTGTAAAGGGTTATATAGAATGATTGTTATATAAAATTGTGTTTAATCTTAAAAGAAGAGTAACAAGTTGGAAAGGGTTATGAATTAAAAACCATTATTGTACAATAAATTTTTTATGTCCTGGTATTATGAACATTGGAATAATTACAATATGGATCTACAAGCTCATATAAATGAGCTTGAGAGATGTTCCAACCGTAGGTGACATAGTAGAAATACTATGACAACAATGGAGGTACTGGTTATGTAAGGAATATCAGAAAGGATACTATGGAAATTCCATCTTATATGAAATGTCATTTAACAAAGAGATGTGAAACATGAAATATACCGACTAAAGGAAAGTTGTTGCTAACCCGCTAGATCAACTTTTGCATAGAAGAAACATGATGGACATGTTTAGATCACAAAGAAAAAAAAATTTGGGTCACTGGCTCTAAGTTCAAGAGGGAGTCTTTTGGTATGTAGGCTCCGAGAGACAATCATATGATTATTACAATGGTATATTATGAATAATGATTTGATTAATAATAAAGGCAAGCTTCCAATTTATTCTTTTTGACTCAGTTATGAGAAAATGAGGAAAAATAATGAATGTATAAGGAATGACATTACTCAATGACATATGTCTTCATGTGAACAAAAAGATCATACATATGTTAAGAATATATACATTCTACTTCTGTCCCTAGTCAAATATTATTGTGAAAGGCTGATAGACAACAATAACACATAAGACTAGAGTGTGGGTTAGTTGATGACAAAATCTCATCATTCATGATATGTGATATCAAACCAAACACATAGATACATGTTAGAGAAAAGTGTATCAGACAGACCATCCTTGAGAGTGACACATGGAAATCATAATTGTTCATCATACCCATCTCTCACAGAAGGTGGTGATTGTAGTTTATAGACCTGAAATCACTACATTCATCACTTGTCGTTTGGTGTTAGTGCGATCTTCTCAAGACCACACACTAGCCAAATAAAGGTGGCTAGATTCAAACCTGAGGGAAAACATACGTATATCTCAAAGTTTGCATATGGACCTATTCCAATGCACATGCTCAACTCATCACACGTACCTACAAGCACACACAGTCATGTTATAATATAGGCTAGAGGTAAGATTAGGGTCAATCCTCAAGGATAGAGGGGTCACTAGAGATGGGTTTGTGTTAGCTATGTTCCTAAAGTAGAGATTAGAGTTTGAGGGTTTAAAGTTGGGTTTGGTTTGATTATGCTAAGATTGCAAGCAAGAAAGAGCAAGAAAGAAACTAAGTTAACAAAAATTCTAGATTACACTAAACAAGTTAAAACTAAGAAACTAAGCAAGGCAAGCTGTAAAGACCAAGTCTCTACTATTAAACATGATAAACAAATCACCAATTGTGTGGCAGCGGAAGAATTAAATCTTGACTTTATTCAAAATGTATAAAGAGTACATTACAATTTTTTCCCAAAAAGGAGTACATCTTTATACAAGGATGTAGGTAGAGGAAGACTTTGACTAATATGACATTGTCTCCAAACAAAACACCTATATAACATAAAAGCAACTAAGATCATGCAAGATATATGTTCTTTCCTTCTTGTCCTTATCCTTAGCCTTAGGTTCACCAAGCTTCCATGCACAATTTGATCCTAACCTGGATGGTTGGGGTCATCCAGCAAGAGAAAGATAAAAGGTATGTGTTAAAAAAGATAAAAGAAATCAATAAGCTAAGCAAAAATATTCCATTAAGGGATTTCAAGAAGTGTGAAGAAAATGAGTGAATAAGATTCTAGAAAACTGCCACATTCCAATATCAACAAATATCACAATTGCATGAATATAAATTATGACTCAACATCCTCTCAATGTAGGGTGAGGCACCTACCATACCTCACCAATGGTAGGGGGACTAAAACCCCAGTGCCTAAAAAGTGGAAGGGGGACTAAAACCCCAGTGCCTAATATATAAAATGGCAGGGGGACTAAAACCCCAGTGCCCGGCAGGGGGACTAAAACCCCAGTGCCCTTTGGGTGGTTTGTACTCATGTACACTACATTGTCAATTGGACGATAACTATATCATGCATAAACATTCACTTGGCAGTAGAGTGAAAAGTATATCAAGATAACAACATAGCATTGGGAATAAAACCCAAATAAATAAATGGGCCATCATAGGCAACAAAAATATCCAAGAACTCCAAGAAATAAAGGAGCCAACAAAGCAACAACATTATACAATGCTTCCAAATATTTCAAAAGAATGAGCCACATAGGCAATAACAAGATTAAGTATTTCCAAGTAAAGGAGGCAACATATAGCAAGTTTCACATGATTCAATTGAATGAGCCACAATGGCATAAAATAAGTAAAGAACCAATAAATGAAATTAGAAGGATAACAAGGCTAGCACCATAATGATTGTGGGGTTGGAAAAGTACCAACTGAAGGATAGTTAGTTTGCACAATAAACATTCACATAGATTTCACATACCTATTTTATTTATTTACCATCACATTCACCAAGTTGATTGTATCACCATTCCATTTTCCCTAGTTACATAATTACACATGTATCAATATATATAAAGACATAAAACATATGGAAAACTCTAATTTTCTACCTTGAAAACCAAAGGTCGATTTGTGACTCAAAACCTAGACCAAACAATTATTCATATTCTCCTGATTAAGAAAACATATGCTATTTTACAAATTGGAGTTAAAATGAATTAATTAGGTATTTTAGAACATTTTATACACTTAAAAGGTATTCAAAGATAACTTCAAAAAAGGAATCCAAATCATGACTCAAAACCCATAAAATCGAATTCTACATTAAAAATCCTTTCCATCGACTATTTATTTGCATTTTTCTGACCAATGGTTGAATTACTATGAATTAAGTAATCTGACCAATCAGAATGTAAGAAAATCTTAGCGTGACAGGTATTTAAATCCAAATACAATTCGATGTAAATAACATGTGAAATGACTAAACTACCCCTATTCGTCAAACCAAAGCAATTAAAACTACGAGGGAAGATCAGTCATTTGGAACCATCGATTGTTTGCAAGCGAGAAACAAAACCCAGGGTGAAGTGACGAGATTGCCCCCTACGTTGCAAAACGTTACATTGCCTGTGGGTGACCCTCTTGGTCATTCCACGACCTGGCTTCTTCCAGCCAAGGTCAGGGTGCGAGCAGGCGAGCCGGAGCTCGAGCCTCGTTGCCACAACTTGCCATCATGGCGCGCAACGACTGACGAAATGAGGAGCAAACTCCCGAAGTCTACACGATCCCAAGGAGCCACTGAACGGCGACTCACATGCCCAAAATCTATGGAAACATGTCTTGCCGAGGTCAGAACAAAGTCCGGTAGAATGAGACCAAAAACCTTCGAAATCAAGCATTGTGGTCTCAGCTAACGTCATCGGTACAAAAGCGGGGTCTAAGCGGGTAGAAATCACATCTTACCGTGGGTGGAGGAGCGTAGGGGTGCGATGGAGTCAGGCGCTAGCAAAGCTTCATAGTGAGCTCTAGGACCCAGTGCTTGGGGGCATTCTGAGTTGAAGTGGTGAGCGTGGAGTGAAGACCAAGGTTCAAGGATGCTCACAGCAAAACCAATCGAACGAGCATAGCCGGGAAGGTGAACTCTAGGACGAGGTCGCCGAAGGGGAAGGAGGAGTAGGACATGGAGCTCTAGAGTTATATGGAACAAATTGAAAGGAGGGGAAGAAAGGTGGCGGCCCAAGGGTGCTAGACGGAACCTTATATAGGTGTGAGGATGGCCAAGACCCCCTCTACACAAAACGGCAAAGAGGAGATGAAGAGTAGGTTTTGGGAATTTTGCACAAGGTGAGGTAGCAGCGGTGAGAAAGGGTTCATTCGACCCGGCGGAGGGAGACAAAGCCAATGGGACCGGAATCGCGCACCAAGGTAGAGAGGAGAGGGAGAACGGGTCGACAGGGCTGAAGCGGTTCGTCTGTTCAGATGGCCCGAGGTAGAAGACGGTGAGAGAGTCATTAGATCCCAGATCGACGGTCCTCAGACATCGCTCAAAGTGCGTGACGGGAAAATGAACCAAACCATAGTGTTACATATGATATAAATGAAATCGATTCAGTTACTATAGTCACACTTTAATAAAAGCTTATAAAATCAATTTGAGGGGTCAAATGAAGTACAAATGACACCAAATTTGGACCATAGGTTCATGTTAGCATTTAGAACGGTGCTATATAATTAGATTTCATATTTATATCCAGTAAGGCCCTTAATAAATATATTTATCATTAAAGTGTATATTAATATATTAAAAGGTGTGAATTATTATGAAATGACTATATTAATGCAATTAGTGGGTCAAATTCGAGGTGATAGATATATATGAGTATTAAGAGCAAAATATCAACCTTTAAATATGTTTTCACACATTTATCATCAAATTGGAGGAGAGAGAAAGTAAAGAGGTTAATATACTCTTATTTAATTCAAATGCTTATTATTATTAATATATTTATCCAAAAAGCTCCAAATTAATATTATATACTTATATCCTTCCTTAATGACCAAATTAAATTATTAACCTTCACTTATCTCCTTAATTGGGTTATTTGTGCAAACACCCCTTCATTATCATAAATGAGGGAAAAAGGTGATTTTAAACATTGAATTGTGCTCAAATTGCACAAGGGGTCCAAAAAGAATATTAAACAAGGGAAATTTATGAAAATGGTCCAAATGGACTAGAAAGAAAAGAAAAGTTCAAAAGTGGGTAAATTGCAGGGAAGACCCTGAGTTTCAGTATGTTCGAGCACACCACCCCTTAAAGAGGATTTCGTCCCCGAAATCACAACAAGAGGGAAAGAGAGGGTGGGTGTGCAACATCCCAACCTTAAACACTAGGTTATAACCTTTAATCTAGGATACAACACAAAATCTACATAAGTCAGGGGTTACTAAGGTTTCCACGAAACCTATAGCCTTTTATTATACTTAAACTAACATTTTTGCCTTATTAATATAATCTCCATCATGGAGAGGTATCATATTTATTATACTATCACTTGTGTCACATTTTATTCAAAACAATTATATCTCAACATTATATTATGTGTATTTCCCTCATCAAGGTTTTAAGCATAATTAGGGTTTACTAAGCCATTTCAACATTAATTAATGTATTAGGTAAAAAACCTTAATAGCATGAATTCATTTTCCATTATCCTCTTAAAACTATCATGTAGAGTTATAATAAATTATTTTGTAGAAAAGGTTAATTTTATCCAACAAGTTATTAAGCCTATAATAATTCCAAATAATGTTCATATTGCACATTTTCATATAATCTTTCATACTCATATTAATGACATCCTTAATCATTTTCATTCATTACACTTTGTATTATAGATTATACATATTTTACTTCACATTAGGCATTTTATGAATATTTATGTGAATCCAATTATTCATTATCATGTTTGAGGCATTATATGTATTTTAGTGAATAGGATGTAACTCATTAAATATTAATGAATTAATTCATATATCAAGTTATGATGAGGTGTTCATTAGAGGTCAAGGTGATATACCTTATATATATATATATATATATATATTGATAACTTTTGTGACTATAATCCATTTATATGCATTGAGGTATATTATGTGATGATGATACCTAATGCCACAAATGTATCATGAAAGGCATTAAGGGTATATATATGTATATGTTGTCAAAACTAGATGATTACATATTAGGGTTTAGGTTAACATGATTATTACATATTAAAGCATCCTTAGGGTGCATTATCCATACACATTTTACCATTAGGGTGGCTTAGACAACATTATGTATATTCACCATTAGTAACTTGTTTATTATGTGCATCAATAATCTGTTAAGGTTCAAGCATATGAATTATTCCTATATGACTTACTACATATTCATGTGTGTATAAAAAAACAAGTTGAATTACAAGTATAATGTGTTTGGTAAATTTCTTGTTCACATAAGTTATTATGTACATTTGTCCACATAGATAGGGTTTCTAACTCCAAAGGTATTTGATTTTGCTTTTAATTGGGATTCCATCCCCCTAAAGAGGGATTTCGTCCTCGAAATCATATTTGCAAAACCAAATAAGGTACTAACACCATTATCCTTATCCTACCCCATAAAAGGGTCAACTAAGTCAAACTAAACTAAGGGTACAAGGTACATAAAACTCAACACTATAAGGATTTACTAACCAATCTTCAAGGTATAACATAGGGTACACTAAACCCTAAACATAGGAGTATAAGGTATTTAAGGATGATTTTTGTGTAAGAGATCAAATCATCACTTATGGTTTTTCTAAGGTATTCCACAATTAGGCAACATGCCCAAAGATAAACTATTTCGAGCTGTCTGTATTAGATCAGGCCAGGCCATGTCATATAAGCTCTGATACCATGCTGTAAAGACCAAGTCTCTACTATTAAACATGATAAACAAATCACCAAGTGTGTGGCAGAGGAAGAATAAAATCTTGACTTTATTCAAAATGTATAAAGAGTACATTACAAATTTTTCCCAAAAAGGGGTACATCTTTATACAAGGATCTAGGTAGAGGAAGACTTTGACTAATACAACATTGTCTCCAAACAAAACAACTATATAACACAAAAGAAACTAAGATCATGCAAGCTATATGTTCTTTCCTTCTTGTCCTTATCCTTAGCCTTAGGTTCACCAAGCTTCCATGTGCACTCTGATCCTAACCTGGATGGTTGGGGTCATCCAACAAGAGAAAGATAAAAGGTATGTGTTAAAAAAGATAAAAGCAATCAATAAGCTAAGCAAAAATATTCCATTAAGGGATTTCAAGAAGTGTGAAGAAAATGAATGAATAAGATTCTAGAAAACTACCACATTCCAATATCAACAAATATCACAATTGCATGAATATAAATTATGACTCAACATCCTCTCAATGTAGGGTGAGGCACCTACCGGACCTCACCAATGGCAGGGGGACTAAAACCCCAGTGCCTAAAAAGTGGCAGGGGGACTAAAACCCCAGTGCCTAATATATAAAATGGCAGGGGGACTAAAACCCTAGTGCCCGACAGGGGGACTAAAACCCCAGTGCCCTGTGGGTGGTTTGTACTCATGTACACTACATTGTCAATTGGCCAATAACTATATCATGCATAAACATTCACTTGGCAGTAGAGTGAAAAGTATATCAAGATTACAACATAGCATTGGGAATAAAACCCAAATAAATAAATGGGCCATCATAGGCAACAACAATATCCAAGAACTCCAAGAAATAAAGGAGCCAAAAAAGCAACAACATTATACAATGCTTCCAAATATTTCAAAAGAATGAGCCACATAGGCAATAACAAGATTAAGCATTTCCAAGTAAAGGAGGCAACATATAGAAAGTTTCACATGATTCAATTGAATGAGCCACAATGGCATAAAATAAGTAAAGAGCCAATAAATGAAATTAGAAGGATAAAAAGGCTAGCACCATAATGATTGTGGGGTTGGAAAAGTCCCAACTGAAGGATAGTTAGTTTGCACAATAAACATTCACATAGATTTCACATACCTATTTTATTTATTTACCATCACATTCACCAAGTTGATTGTATCACCATTCCATTTTCCCTAGTTACATAATTACACATGTATCAATATATATAAAGACATAAAACATATGGAAAACCCTAATTTTCTACCTTGAAAACCAAAGGTCGATTTGTGACTCAAAACCTAGACCAAACAATTATTCATATTCTCCTGATTAAGAAAACATATGTTATTTTACAAATTGGAGTTAAAATGAAATAATTAGGTATTTTAGAACATTTTAAACACTTAAAAGGTATTCAAAGCAAACTTCGAAAAAGGAATCCAAATCATGACTCAAAACCCATAAAATCGAATTCTACATTAAAAATCCTTTCCATCGACTATTTATTTGCATTTTTCTGATCAGTGGTTGAATTACTATGAATTAAGTAAATCTGACCAATCAGAATGCAAGCAAACCTTAGCGTGACAGGTATTTAAATCCAAATACAATTCGATGTAAATAACAGGTGAAATGACTAAACTACCCCTTCTCGTCAAACCAAAGCAATTAAAACTATGAGGGCAGATCAGTCATTTGGAACCATCGATTGTTTGCAAGCGAGAAACAAAACCCAGGGTGAAGTGACGAGATTGTCCCTTGCGTTGCAAAACATTACATTGCCTGTGGGTGACCCTCATGGTCATTCCACGACCTGGCTTCATCCAGCCAAGGTCAGGGCGTGAGCAGGCGAGTAGGAGCTCGAGCCCCGTTGCCACAACTTGCCATCCGGGCGCGCAACGACTGACGAAACGAGGAGCAAACTCCCGAAGTCTGCACGATCCCAAGGAGCCAGTGAACGATGACTCACGTGCCCAAAATCTATGGAAACAGGTCTTGCCGAGGTCAGAACAGAGTCCGGTAGAATGAGACAAAAAACCTTCGAAATAAAGCGTTGTGGTCTCAGCTAACATCGTCGGTGCAAAAGTGGGGTCTAAGCGGGTAGAAATCACATCTTACCACGGGTGGAGGAGCGTAGGGGTGCGATGGAGTCAGGCGCTAGCAAAGCTTCATAGTGAGCTCTAGGACCCAGCGCTTGGGGGCATTCTGAGTCGAAGTGATGAGTGTGGAGTGAAGACCAAGGTTCAAGGATGCTCACAGCAAAACCAATCGAACGGGCATAGCCGGGAAGGTGAACTCTAGGATGAGGTCGCCGAAGGTGAAGGAGGAGTAGGACAGGGAGCTCCAGAGTTATAGGGAACAAATTGAAAGGAGGGGAAGAAAGGTGGCGGCCTGAGGGTGCTAGGCGGCACCTTATATAGGTGTGAGGATGGCCAAGACCCCCTCTGCACAAAACGGTAGAGAGGAGGCGAAGAGTAGGTTTTGGGCGTTTTGCACAAGGTGAGGTAGCGGCGGCTAGTAAGGGTTCATTCGAACCGGCAGAGGGAGACAAAGCCAATGGGACCGGAATCGCGTACCAAGGTGGAGAGGAGAGGGAGAACGGGTTGACGGGGCTGAAGCGGTTCGTCTGTTCAGATGGCTCGAGGTAGAAGACGGCGGGAGAGCCGTTAGATCCCAGATCGATGGTCCTTAGACGTCACTCAAAGCGCGTGACGGGAAAATGAACCAAACCATAGTGTTACATATGATATAAATGAAATCGATTTAGCTACTATAGTCACACTTTAATAAAAGCTTATAAAATCAATTTGAGGGGTCAAATGAAGTCCAAATGACACCAAATATGGACCATAGGTTCATGTTAGCATTTAGAACGATGCTATATAATTAGATTTTATATTTATATCCAGTAAGGCCCTTAATAAATATATTGCTCATTAAAGTGTATATTAATATATTAAAAGGTGTGAATTATTATGAAATGACTATATTAATGCAATCAGTGGGTCAAATTCGAGGTGATAGATATATATGAGTATTAAGAGAAAAATATCAACCTTTAAATATATTTTCACACATTTATCATCAAATTGGAGGAGAGAGAATGTAAAGAGGTTAATATACTCTTAATTAATTCAAATGCTTATTATTATTAATATACTTATCCAAAAAGCTCCAAATTAATATTATATACTTATATCCTTCCTTATTGACCAAATTACATTATTAACCTTGACTTATCTCCTTAATTGGGTTATTTGTGCAAACACCCCTTCATTATCATAAATGAGGGAAAAAGGTGATTTTAAACATTGAATTGTGCTCAAATTGCACAAGGGGTCCAAAAAGAATATAAAACAAGGGAAATTTATGAAAATGGTCCAAATTGACTAGAAAACAAAGAAAAGCTCAAAAGTGGGTAAATTGTAGGGAAGACCCTGAATTTTAGTATGTTACACAAGCAATTGGGCTAGAGCAAGGAGTTACAGTACCCTAGCAAGCCTAGTTATCAACTAAGATGCAAACTAAGAAATGGGATAAGAAAGAGCCTAATTTGTCACTAGTTAGCTAAATTAACAAAAGCAGGCTCAAAGGAGCCCTAACTACTTGAGAAAGAACTAACCATCTTGAACTAGGAAATTAACTAAGAATTAACAAAGGCATTTGAATAAGTTAGCATTGACAAGATAAGAAGGAAAAGGTGGATTTTAAGCAAAATGATTGTTAGGTGGGCCATTTGTAAATGCATCTTGATATTAGTTGGGAGAAGGTTAACATAGCATACAAACTTAACATTTCAATCTAGATTACCAAACCAAACAACATGGCAAGTGCTATAAGAATATACCCTATACTAGTAGTTGGAGAACTAGGTCTAGGTGTAATTCTAATAGGACTTGGAAAGTCTAGGTTTCTAGGGTAAGTGGTATTAGGGAAATTGAGAGCCAAGGGTAGGAATGGTAGTTGAGATGAGGGTGTTTCACCTCATGTTACTTGCCATCTAGCCTTTAGAAAGCTCTAGGGAATTGTACTAAACACACTTACAATAGCTACTTAGATCTCACACTTGTAAAATAAAGGAGGTGTATGTTGGAACAAAGGGGGCAAGCTAAGGATCCACTAATTGGACCTAGGAGCCATTCCTAAGATTGCCACATACATTCCAATTTCTCCTAGAAGCTAAGTGTCATCAATCATCACAAAACAATAAATTTATGTTTAAAAGCACAAACCACATGCAAGATAATGGGAAATGATATAGAAGTAAGAGGCAATCATCATATAATGAAATTATGTTCAATACAAGGTATTTTCCCCCAACATGGTATCAAAGTCACATTTTAACCCCAAACAACCCACTACCAGGGGCTTAGCTAGACATGCTCAAAGAAAAATAAAAGAAATGAGAAGAAGGAGATAGGACTCCATAGAGCTCGAAGTAGCTTCTTCTTCTTCACCTCCTAGCTACTGTAGAATGACCTCCCTCCTCTAAGGTGGATGAAGGGCATGAAAATGAAGGCGATTATAGTAGAAAGCCTAGAAAAGTAGGTTTCTATGCTGGAAATGAGGTGGAAATGGTGGGTGGGTGGCTTGAAATCAAGGAAGGAGGCAATGAATGCTCTAGAGTAGGTGGAGGAGAGTAATGGTAGCTAACCTAGTGATGTGCCCGCCACCCATGTATATATAGGAGATGGTGGAAGAACTAGTGTAAGTAGGGGTATAGTGGGTAAATTAGTATAGAAGATGCTAGGGTTTATGTGGTAGCACGATCGTTCTAGGAAACACAACCGCGGTGGGTGAGGGTAGGAACGATCGTGGTGGTGGGGAACGATTGTTATAAGAAGTGTAAAATGTCAAAGAAATTTTAGTGGAATGTAGGCTGGTAGCATGGTCGTGCTGGGAAGCACTACCGTGGTGAGGGCTAGGTAGAATGGTTGTGATGGGCAGTACGATTGTGGTGAGGGCTAGTTAGAATGGCCATGCTGGGTAGCACGACTGTGGTGGAGGAGTTGAAAAGGAGGTCATTCTAGCCAGCACGCATGTTCTCATCTTTGGTAGAACAACCATTTTGGGGTCTTCTCAATACGACTATGCTAGGTAGCACAACCATTTTGGTCAAGTTGTTGTAGCTTGCAATTTTGATGTTGACTTTATGATTTTGGCATTGTCTAGCACGACCATTCCATGGCACCACGGACATGCTTGGGTCTTCAGTGGAAACTTTACTTTTGAATCTTCATGATCAATGGACTTCTTTTCTTGATGTCGACCCTTGGACATTTGGGGTAGGTTGAGGGAGCTTTAGGGTCTTCTTTGGAACCATCCATGGGTGGAGGAATTTTAGAATTCTTTCCTTCTCTCTCATCCATCCAAATCATGATCCAAGCACCTTACAAGTTATGCAAAGAACGTTCATAAGTGCATTTGACAATAATATGCATATTGGGGGATTTAACTTGCATTATATTGTGTTTATATGTGATTGAGATACAAAAAAAAGATGAAGCCCTAAACTAGGGTTGCATCACCACCCCAAACTTAAAACATACTTGTCCTCAAGTATGCTCCAACTTCATCTCTCTCTTCAATTTCTTTCAATTAAACAAGAATGATAGAATGCATTGCAATAGAATATTATTGACTAAATGTTCTTAGAAGTGACTAAGTGCATGTATTCTGACACTCTCCTCTCCATTTTCACAAACAAATCATGAAAAGAGAATTGGGCATACAAACTTCAAATATAGAGATTATAATACACAAGCTTTCCATGTGTCCTTCATGTCATTTCGGGTAGACCATTTCATGATGGCGTTAATCAATGATGACTAGGGGTGTTGTTTCACTTTCATGCATTCAATCTTATGCCTTAAACATTACCAAGTGACCTACATGGCTGTAGAAAGGGTAAATTGAGCAAGGTATGATGTTTTCTAGATCAATGGGTATGAGAAAGGAAGAAATGATAGCAGTAAGAGATTGGAGTGCTTTTACACACTCATCTTTTCTTTATTCAAATACTCTTAAACATGAATATCTTTTATTTTCTTTTTACTTTTTATTTTATTCTTTTCTTTTCTTTTACCCATGGTGTACATAGGGCATATGGAAGAGAGAGTGAAGTGGGGAGATGTAGATATGGCCACCCCAAACTTTTGGGGTTGGCCAAGGGTAATATGTGCACTAAGGCATCCTTTCATGAGGTTAAGAGGTATGAAGATGGAGAAAGAGGATTTGGGTCAAAGGGGGGTCATTAGTGTAGTCGTCAACCTAAAATATCCTACATGAAAACTAATCTAACACTTCATCAAATGATATCAGAACACATGAGTGGACAACATGAGATTCACATTTGTATCATGCAATTCTACAGGCTCTAAACATTCATAGCTTGCTCAATTAACAACATTCACAAACTTGAGAGAGATGATGCATATGTAAAAAGCCAACAAACATGACCATATAGCAATAAACTCTAAAAATATGCCATGCATTTGTCAAAGATCAACGTTTTCAGTTTAAACAGTGGACATTAAGTTAAAACATGCTTTTAGGCAAGAACATCCAAATTTGGGAAGAATTGGCCAAAATGGTTCCAATTTGCAACGAATCAAATCTAAACCTAATTTTAGGGAAATTAAAGAAAAAACAGTAAATCTTAACTAAAACACAAAAAATTACCAAAATCTACATGGAAATGCAATGCATGACATGGAAGAGCAAAAAGAGTATCAATTTTTAAAAAAAGACACAAAAATGCATGAAATTGAACTATATGTATGCATGGATGCAAGCAAAAGGAAATCTATACTAAAAAGAGTAATGTCAAACAAATAGACATGTAATCTTTTGTTTAGGTTGTGGACATGTGTTCTTGAAGATTTAAGATAGTTGAGAATTGTTTAGAGAGCTGATGTACAGGTGGACCTGTTGTCTTAAGATCCTTTAGTTTAGTGGTAGTACATGCATATGTATAAGTTTTCTATTCAATATGTAATATCAAATGTTGTAGCAATTCATGTTGTAATTATATGTTGAATGGTGAACATGTGTTGTGGCTCATTTATTGTTCATGTGCATGTGCTACTGATTGTTTCCTTATGACTTCCTCTAATTTTCTTCTTCTTAGCCTAGTGTGGGGCATTTAAATTGGGATTCTCACTAAGGTGAGCTTTCAATTTGGACGTCTCACATCAGATTAAGTTTTAGAGAATCCAGGGACGTCAGAAAGGGGGTATAACACCCTGCCACTGCAAACTTTTGAATCATGTTGTCCTCAGCATGACACTAAAGCTTAGGAGTGATAGGGTAGACGTCACTTCTCTGGTGGTGTGGGATCCTATAGTGGGCTGGCTTGTGGGGGTGGGTGCTGGCAATAGTGGCCCCAGTAGTCTACAAGTGGAGGTAGGTATGTCTCCTAGTAATGAGATAGTCCCCTCCCAGAAATCCTCCCCCCATTGGGGGTTCCTTTGCACCTACCTATGATGATACTGGTATATGCGGTTGATCTGATGATGCATCTACTATTGATCTTACCACATGTCCTTTTGAGTCTACTGAATCCCCTCCAGCTGTGCATGAATGGCTGACATGTCATATGCATTTGTTGGAGGTGGCTGCGCATCAAAGTCCTCATGTCTCTCTCTTGTGCGGCATGGCTACTCAAGGATGTGTTGTTGCTCTAGCACATTTGTCTCTCTAGCACCCTCTAATAAGTCCACTAGTATGGATTTGTAGTCTTCTCTAGGAAATGGCTTTCCCACTTGGTGAGTTGTTCGAGAATATTTTCCATTGGCTTTATATCATCCATAAGAATAAAATCTTGGTAAGGTAGCTCTAAAATGATGTTAGGGTACCTGGGGTTCATGTTGTAAATGATCTTCTTGTCTCTTATGGGAATCATCTGAGACCTTGCAAGATAGTTCAAATCAATCAACTTGTCCCCTTCTACCTTTGTGAAGTTTTGGAGATTACAATCAAGTTCTCTTGCTATGATTGTCACAATCCCTCCCATTATGAATGGAAGCTTGATCTTATAGTGAATTGTTTTTATGTGATCAATCATCATCATTCCTAGATTCACATGGCCATGACTTACCATCACTGTCAGCACAAATAAGTATTTTTGAGAACAACAACCTTGGTTGTCATGCTGACCAAAGATAAAGTTGCTGAGAACTTTTGGAATATATTTCAGAATGGGGTTGAAAATATTGCTTCTTTTTTACTTTCTTTCTGCAAAGGAGCTTTTACCAGTGAATGTTTCCCACATCTTGGCATAGTTGCATTTCCCACTTTTGTCAAAACTACCCCCATCAAACTTTTGAGCAATCTCTGGTGTTGGTGTAGAAATCTTGTTGAGGTTGGAGGCCTTTAATACATGAGTAGAGTCATTGAGCCTAAAATGGATTGCATCCTCCCATTGATATTACACCTTCTTTAGAGACCCGAATAATTCATGATTTATCTCTAAGAATGTTTCTTCTAGAGTGGTCAAAAGTTGATACAACCCACATGATTTTAAGAAACCCTTAGTGTCAAGATACATCACTAGGGCTTGCATGGTGTTGGGGTAAGCATATCTTGTAGGAATCACCCTCCTAATAATGCACTCGGGGTGAAGGGGCCTGGTGAACACTCTCCTTGATGTGCCTCTCCCATATGCAACTTCCTTGGGCTGCTTCCCAACCCACTTCATCTTGTCCTCCTCTAGCTTGGGCAAGAAGCCCACTGGCTCATCTTCCATCTTCTCACTCTTAGTGTCATCTACCTCCTCCACTACTACAGAAATAGCATTCAGTGACACTTTTCTGGGCGTCGGTTATTAAGAAAAACCGACGCCTTCTATGTTAGGCGTCGGTTGTTTATGAAAACCGACGTCTATATTCAAAGACCAGCCAGACACGGGTACCGCTTTGTCTTCAGTGTCGGTTGTTTATAACAAACCGACGCTTAAAGTCGCCCGCGAAAAATAGTGTCCTTTTCAGCGTCGGTGATTTAGGTAGAAACCGACGCCTATGTCTGATGAAAATTTGCGCGAAAAGTGTCACCTTCAGCGTCGGTGATTAAAGGATAACCGGCGCTGAAGGTGGTTCCCGCCAAACAATTTCATGAAATTATCGCCCAGTTGGATGTCGGTTTTCTCAGACAACCGACGCTAAAGACGTTTAGGCGTCGGTTGTTGTAAAAAACCGACGCTATTTGGGACTTTATAACCCGCGATGCCCGACTCTTCCTCTTCTTCTGTTTCATTGCGAGCCCTTTTTCTGCTTCTCCGTCGATTTCCCACCCTGTCGCCGTCGATTCTCTTCTCCTTCTTCTCCACGACAGCGCCGTCGTGCCGCCACTGCTACTCCGGCGCCCCCTTCTCCGCCGCCACTGCTGCTGGAGCTCGCCGCCGACGCCTGACGAGCCTGGAGCTCGCCGCCTCAGCCTGCCTGACGCCTGGAGCTGATCGCCGCCGCGGCCTGCCTGACTGGAGCTCGCCGCCGACGGCGCCGCCTCCCGCTGACTCCCGCTGACTCCCGCTGCCTGACTGGAGCTGATCGTGTCCACCTGACTCCCGCTGCCTCCCGCGCCAACAGGTATGCGCCAACTGGTTTTCTGGAGTCAGTGTTCTTAGACAATTATAAAAAAAGAACTATATACTAGAAATTTTGATAACTGTTCTTAGACACATCTTTATCTCTGACTAAGGTAGTTTTCATTTGATATCATATTCATCATGATCATCATGTTGTTGTTTTTTATTGCAATTTTATGTAGATATTCTCCTTTAAATCCTAAGAAAATTATACACCCTTTAATTACAAACCCTAATTCACCTCTAGTCACTCACTTCTATCGATTATCCAAATGTAAATTGCCCCTTACTATGTCACCATTCATTCCAATGCAAAACTGGACCTTCCTACGCCACCATTTACTCAAAAGGTAGTTTTCATTTGATATCTAATTATTACATTAAGGATACTGAAAAAACTATATGAGTTACACCTTCATAGGAATGCATACAACTTCTATCTGAAAGAGATCTAAACATGATAAAAAATAATCTAAGATACAACTTTCTTCATTTAGGACTAGTCCAAGTATCTACAAAATCCTTAACTAGAAAAGGTATAAATTATTCCTTACTTCTATCCCTTAGAGACTGTAAGCATCTAAAATTCTCAGATTCCCTTCTTAGACTTCTAGAATCAACACTACATGAAGAATATGTTTCCTTCGATAATATGTTATAACATAGTATGATCTTAATCTGATCTGGATGTTCAAAATAATGTAGTATGTTAAATATGATGATTAGGGATACATATAATGTCTAGTAAAGATTCCTAGACCTTTTGTTTGAAACTATTGATTTCTTGATTTATTATTTAATAATGCTCTGTTGATTAGGATTAACCATGTTGCATGTAGTTTATAGACAATTATTATATATAAGAATGCAACACATGTATTTGTTGGCCTAGAAACCCGTCCAAGATTTACTCATTAGGAGTAAATCTTGGATAGTCCCCGGTTTGGGACTGTTCTTGAACACCTAATCTCACTTAGGATGTAAGTGTATAATGTGTATTGGGTTTTTGAGAAACTTTCAGTAGCATTTCCCTGTTTGTTCTCTAAGTACATATGTACTTAGAGAACAGCGGGGAAATGCTGCCGAAATTTTCTTGAAAACCAATTACGCATTATACACTTACTAGTGAGATTAGGTGTTCAAGGATGGGATAGGTGGTACACATTTATTATATATAAGAATGACATCAAATGTGTTTGTTGGCCTAGAAACCCGTCCAAGATTGACTCATTAGGAGTAAATCTTGGATAGTCCCCGGTTTGGGACTGTTCTTGAACACCTAATCTCACTTAGGATGTAAGTGTATAATGTGTATTGGGTTTTCGAGAAAATTTTGGTAGCATTTCCCCGTTTGTTCTCTAAGTACATATGTACTTAGAGAACAGCGGGGAAATGCTGCCGAAATTTTCTCGAAAACCCAATACACATTATACACTTACTAGTGAGATTAGGTGTTCAAGGATGGGATAGGTGGTACACATTTATTATATATAAGAATGACATCACATGTGTTTGTTGGCCTAGAATGTGAACAATCATTGTTTTTTATATTACTTGTACATTGGTATAAATTAGAATGAACAATCACTAAATTATATACTGTTTGTATGGAATCCGGCTTCATTGTAGATATCTATTATTGTTGGCCTAGAAACCCATCCAAGATTGACTCATTAGGAGTAAATCTTGGATAGTCCCCGGTTTGGGACTGTTCTTGAACACCTAATCTCACTTAGGATGTAAGTGTATAATGTGTATTGGGTTTTCGAGAAAATTTTGGTAGCATTTCCCCGTTTGTTCTCTAAGTACATATGTACTTAGAGAACAGCGGGGAAATGCTGCCGAAATTTTCTCGAAAACCCAATACACATTATACACTTACTAGTGAGATTAGGTGTTCAAGGATGGGATAGGTGGTACACATTTATTATATACTAGGGAAATGTTGCCTAATCTTTTCCTAATATATACTTGTTTTCTCTGATCATAGAATGGATAGATCATGGATGTCGATTCGTAATCGTTGCACCCCAGAGTTTATATCTGGTCTTGATCAGTTTATTAGATTTGCCGAGGAACATAGGAAAAAACCTACAGATAGGTTCTACTGTCCATGTAGGCATTGCGGTAACAACTTGAAAGTCAACACTGGTGAGGAAATCAAAAGTCATGTCATGTGCAACGGGATTGTACAAGGCTATACAGAATGGCACTGGCATGGAGAGATTTCAAAATCGAAACCAGTAGATGTCGATAGCAGTGCTTGGGTGGAAGAAGAAATTGCCTCTGATGACGTAAATGTGAACGAACCAGTTCCAGCAGACATCGTTGATGCGATGCTGGATAGTTGTAGGGTAGAGCACACCGATCCACCTCCTATCTTTACAAACATTGTGCATGATGCTGAGATACCGTTATACACAGGTTGTGCTAAGTTTACGAAGCTTAGCACTGTCTTGAGATTGTATAAGTTGAAAGCTAACAATAGATGGAGCGACAAAAGCTTCACTTCATTGTTGACTTTGTTGAAAGAAATGCTTCCTGAAGGAAACGAGCTTCCAATCTCAACATACCAGGTAAAGAAAATGTTGTGCCCAATGGGAATGGAGGCCAAGAAGATACACGCATGCCCGAATGATTGTGTATTATTTCAAAAGGACTATGTAGATTTGAAAGATTGTCCAAAATGTGGTGCGTCACGGTATAAATTGACGACTTCGGGGGAGTCCAAAACTGGTTCTCCTGCCAAGGTGTTGTGGTATCTACCTATAATATCACGGTTTCAACGCTTGTTTGCAAATCCGAAAGATGCGAAGAATCTGAGGTGGCATGCAGATGTTAAGAAAAATAATGATGGGATCCTACGACATGCGTCTGATTCCCCACAGTGGAAGAAGATTGATCTATTGTACCCTAAATTTGGTGAAGAAGATAGGAATCTAAGACTTGGGCTTTGTACAGATGGAATGAATCCGTACGGGACATTGAGCAGCCAACATAGCACTTGGCCAGTCATGCTTGTTATATACAATCTTCCTCCCTGGATGTGTATGAAAAATAAGTATGTTATGTTGTCATTGTTGATATCGGGCCCTAAACAACCCGGAAATGATATCGATGTTTATCTTGAACCTTTGATTGATGACTTAAAGAAACTTTGGGCTGAAGGTGTGATGACCTATGATGCTTCAGCAAGAGAGACATTTCGTTTGCACGCTATGTTGTTTTGCACTATTAATGACTTTCCAGCATATGGGAATTTGTCTGGATATAGTGTCAAAGGAGCTAAAGCGTGTCCTATATGTGAAGAAAACACTGATTCAATAAGACTAAAACATGGCGGCAAGACTGTATATCTTGGTCATCGAAGGTTTCTTTCAAAATTCCATCCGTATCGTAGGAAGCGCAAAGCATTCAATGGATGGAATGATGAACGAAGTGCACCTAAACCTATACCAGGGGATGTTGTTTATGAAAGAGTAAAAGACATTGTCAATGAATTTGGTAAGAAATCACAATGTAGTATGGCCACACGGAGTGACAATTCTTCATTCAAGAAGAAGTCAATATTTTGGGATCTTCCTTATTGGAGTTCTTTGACAGTCAGGCATTGTATCGATGTAATGCACGTTGAGAAAAATGTCTGTGATAGCATCACTGGTACTCTATTAAATATACCAGGTAAGACTAAAGATGGGATAAAATCCAGACTGGACCTACGTGAAATGGGAATAAGGTCAGAATTAACAGAATTACGTGAAATGGGTAATAAAAGAACATACTTACCTCCCGCTTGTTACACGTTGTCTAGAAAGGAGAAGAAAACTTTTTGTGAATGCTTGGTAAATGTTAAGGTTCCACATGGTTACTCATCCAACATCCGTAGATTGGTATCAATGAAAGATCTGAAGTTGATAGGTCTTAAATCTCATGATTGTCACACTCTAATGCAACAAATATTGCCCGTGGCAATTCGATCTATATTGCCGAAGCATGTAAGGTTTGCGATTACCAGACTTTGTTTCTTTTTCAACAGTCTATGCAGCAAAGTTATTGACCCTGATACTCTCGATAATTTGCAAAGAGAAGTGGTTGTTACCCTATGTCAGCTTGAGATGTATTTCCCTCCTTCGTTCTTTGATATCATGGTACATCTTGTTGTCCACTTGACTAGGGAAGTGAAAATGTTGGGACCAGTTTTCTTGCATTGGATGTATCCCTTTGAACGATACATGAGCGTTTTTAAAGGTGATGTTCGAAACCGTTATCGGCCTGAAGGGAGTATTATTGAAGGTTATGTGGCGAGAGAGGTTATGGATTTTTGCAATGACTTTCTCAGTGGTAATGACACTCCTGATAATGACAAGAATATTGAGGAGGGCAAAGGAATTTTGGGATCACGGGTGAAAGTAATCAGCCGTGAGCAGTTGGAACAAGCTCACTTGTATATTTTACACAATATGGATGAAGTGAGTGTTTATATCGAGGAACATACCAATTTCATAAAGAGACAACATCCTCGAGCAAGTTCAATGTGGCTTGCTAGAGAGCATAATAAGACTTTTACTAAGTGGTTTGAAGATAAAGTCTTACATCAACTATCTCAAACACCACATGATATTACAGAAACTATCAAATGCCTCGCCTTTAAACCAAAACCGAATGTTATGTCTTATGAAGGGTTTGACATTAATGGATTCACATATTACACAAAGCGCCAAGATGATAAGAGTGTCGTCCAAAATAGTGGGGTCACTCTTCAAGCGTCGACTATGTACTTTGCAAGTGCAAAGGATAAGAGTCCACGTGAAGCTAAAATGTCATATTACGGTGTCATTGAGGACATTTGGGAGTTTGACTACATAGATTTCAAAATTCCGCTCTTTAAATGTAATTGGGTTGATAACACCAAAGGAGTTATAGTGGATGAATTGGGTTTCACTTTGGTGAACTTTGAAAAGATTGGCGAGAAGGGTGAACCATTCATATTGGCATCACAGGCGAAACAAATATTCTATATCGATGATCCTGCAAATGAGAAATGGTTGGTTGTTCTTCATGGTAAAAGACAGTTCATTGAAGATCCTATAGATGAAGAAGAGTACTATGATAAGTATGATGACTCCAGTCCATTCTCAGTTGGGTTGCCAACTCCACAAAATATTGAAGCTAATGATGACTTATATGTGCGCGGAGATCACAATGAAGGATTGTTAATTGATAAAAGATCACAATTTTAGAGACATGTATGTTTATACAAATGCTAAATGTTTGCCTTTTTCTAGTTAATACAAATGCTAAATGTTTGCCTTTTTCTAGTTAATACAAATGCTAAATGTTTGCCTTTTTCTAGTTAATAGAAATGCTAAATGTTTGCCTTTTTAATGACATTTTCAGATGGCTGACCATGATGAGCATGATGTCCATGATGAGCATGAAGTCCATGATGAGCATGCTGTCCATGACGAGCATGGCGAGGATACTAATGTAAGTTCTAAAAACATATCTTGTATTTCTATAAAATTCATTATCTTCTAGTTATGTCATATATCCTATATTTCTATATTGGGCTAAGTTAGTGTGTTTTATTTTTGTCAAATTTTAGGTTGATGCACCTGTACCCACTGAAGCACTGGAGCAACTTGATGCGCAACACCAGACACTTAACAAGAAAAGGGGCATCACTCTGTTGAAGAAGTTATTAGCGCTAAGTGGTAGTGGATCTAAATTGGTGGTGGAGTTTGATAATGGAGGAAATCCAATTGGAGTGAACCGCAATAATTTTGTGAACTATCTTGGGTGTACCACTCGGAGCCATTGTGGTGTTAAGTATGACAATTGGCATAAAGTTCCTCAAGGGAAAAAAGACTTGATATGGAAGGATTTATGCGTGAGTTATTATTATTTGCAATTCTATTTTGTAGATTACAAATTCTATTATTTGCAATTCTATTTTGGATACTAGTTAATAACATTTCTATTTTACAGAATCTGTTTGCATTGGATGAGAAGTTGCATCGTAAAAATGTGATGCAACGCGCTGGAAAGATGCTTAGGAATTATAGGACAAATCTAAACAGAGAATACATAAAAGAGGGTGATAAGAAGAAGAAGTCAGCCCTTGAACAATGGAACTTCTTGGACAAAGAAGATTGGGACAATTTTGTTGCTTCAAGAAAATCTGAAGAATTCAAGGTATTAGGCGTCACTCCTAATTTAATTAATATACATTGTATTCACCTATTCAAGATTAGCATTTAGTGCTACTAACCAAATCATTAATGTGCATACTAACTAGGCCCTCAGTGACGCACAAAAAGCAAGGCGTGCACTGAATGTGCATGACCACACTATGGGTCCAAAAGGCTATGCAAGCGTTCGCCAAAGACTACAGGCGGAGTCTGCGGCTACTCAGGAGTCTGCTCCTACTCAGGAGTCTGCCACACCCATGCCTCGCCATGATATCTGGATAGCTGGCAGGCAAAACAAGAAGGGTGAAATAAAGAAGCCTGTAACTGCTGAGGCGGCTGCAAAAATGGTAAAATACAACTCTTAGAGAAATCGTTTGAATATTGATTATTTGTGGTGTTAACTTACCAATTTCTGTTTATGGTGATTAGCGGGAGCTGCACGAGCAGAGGAAACAAGGCACGTTCATCCCTCAGGGCACAAGGGATGAATTGACAGTTGCTCTGGGTAACCCAGAGCATCCTGGACGTGTTAGAGGTGCCGGCGCTGGTGTTGGCATCAAAGCATTCTTTGGGCCATCCCAGCGCAAACCCAGAGCGGGACTTTCTCAAGAAGAGGTAACCTATTCTTTTTTTAGAATGTTACTGCAAAAGGAAATTCATTAATAAGAAGCTAATGTTTCTTTTATCCATGTATAGGAGAATAAGAGAGTTGAGGATTTAGTTGCTAAGAAGATCAACGATGTAGTTGCTGAGAAGGTCAAGGAAGAATTGCTGCGGTGGCAGGCATCTCAGGCTTCCAATACGCCTATGGCGACCCACTCTTCTCCTGATGCACAGACTGCGAGTAATCCTGGCGACCCATCGCCTAGCACGTCTGCTGTAAGTATTGTTTATGACATTGTAGTTAGTCTTTTCAAGTTGTTATGTTTTCAAGATGATATGTATATATGTATAATATTCTTTACGTAAATTTGTAGGCATTGAAGCCATGCCGCTTAAGAATGCAAGACTACGTTGTTGCAGAGGCGCAGGCTTACCCGTCCCTTCCTGGGGCAATGTTTCACGGGACTCCAATGCCACAGGGCTACGTTCGTGTGAGCCCGATACGTGTGTTACCTGATTGGAGAGAAGCTACATTGCCATATCCCCACCCGGATATTGATAGACTTGCTGATGCAGAAGGCGGGGTGATATTGTGGCCCAAAGCAGATGTCGTCTACACGACTGAAATTGTAAGATAAATTTACATTGATTTAGACTGTTAATGTGTATATATGATGTCAACTGATCTGAAATTATATGTACAGGTTAAAAAGAAGACACCAGGAGCACCTAGGCCTCCACTTCCACTTCCTGCATTACCCGATTGGGTTCCAACTGACCTAACATACCCGTTAGGTCCTGCTTGTAGGGGAATGGCATGTTGGCTACGGGCACATAATGTACATTGCCCTATAATTATTTCTTTAGATGCAGATTATGCAGGTCAATCATACGATAGCTCTTTATTTATACAAGATATTATTGAGCTGTTTATGTATGATTGGCTGAATACATCAATGATAGAGACATGGATAAGGTGAGATCTTGTTTATACATCCATATACCTTGTGTAAGATCCGGTGATCTGGTTTCTTATATATTAATGCATACGCCTATATGTTTTGCAGCTACCTAGTCGAAGATCATTGCAAACAATTTGCATTTGATCATGTGGGATTTTTGATTCCATCATTGATTAGTTTGGTAGCTAAAGACCCTGATAATGTTCAACAATACTGTATAGATGCTTTTACAATTTTTGGTCAGCAAAAGAAGACGATAATAATAGCTCCATTCAATGTCAAGTAAGTTTACTTTATTTATAATTTGGACTTAAGAAAATTCCATTTTTATTTTGCATTTTGAGTTATTAATTGTTAACTTCTTACTTCTAGCGGTAGACATTGGGAGTTACTAGTCATTGTCCCCGGGACATTCACTGTTTATTATCTAGATCCTGCGGGGAGTACATTGAACACTAAAATTGGACACGTAATGAGAATGCCATTATTCTGGTGAGAAATATTTCATTTTTATATCCGTTAACATCTTTTATTACATTACTATTTACTTATGCAATTTATTGTGTTATATTAACATGTAGGGGTTTAGATGCATTCAAAAAGGCTGGAGGAACGGTCCCAAGGAAAAAGAACCAGCCAATAAATTGGCAGAACGTACAAGTAAGTTCCCGACTCAAATATATATATTATTGATGTGAATTGTGCTTAGTTGTATTATTTTGTATGTTTCAATTTATAGTGTGCTACACAAGACAATGGATGGGCATGCGCATACTATGTGATGTGATTTATGCAGATGATTATCAAATATGCCGCATTGGACATCGATACCATACATGAGGTATTATATATATTCTCATTAGTTAGTATGCAATATATCAATCTTATATTATTTTTATATTATTACTTATATATATACATCATTCTCTTTGCAGGTGTTTAAAACTGACAACACTACAGGTAAACGTTTAAAAAATATACATGCTCCATATACGATGGAAGCATTAAATGAAGTAAGAGAAGAATGGGCAAAAGCCATACAAGCAGTGGCAACTGTAAGATATAATTGGGATGTTGATAGCGATAATGAATGATACTATGTAAATGAATATTTCTGAATGTTAATACATGTATTTGAATGTTTCTATATGTGTGTGAATGTGAGAATTGAATTTATGTCTGAATGTATGTACTTGTGTAGAATTTTGCTTGTGACTTTTGCAGGTTTGCGGCCTGTTTGTAGGCTGATATCAATGGATGTCGTAAACCTGCAGTTCAGAAAACTGAACTGCAGGTTCTCATCCTGCTGACCAGCCACAGCAGGCCTGCAAACTGATATGAAAAAAAAAAATATAAATAGGCGTCGGTTATTTATAGAAAACCGTCAGGAAAGACCTACAGCGTCGGTTTTTTCAATAAACCGACGCCTGATGTGGCCAAAGCAGTCCTGGAAATGGCGTCGGATATTCATATCAAACCGACGCCTATTTAACATATAGGCGTCGGTCGTTTAGTATATAACCGACGCCAAAAGTGTTCGCGCCACAAAAAATGGCGTCATCTAGGGCACTTTATGCGTCGGTCATCTACTAAAAGACCGACGCTATATTCCATAGTGGCGTCAGTTATTTACTAAAACACCGACGCAGAAAGTGCCCTAGATGATGCCGTTTTCTGTGGCGCGAACCCTTTTGGCGTCGGTTATCTACTAAACGACCGACGCCTATATGTTAAATAGGCGTCGGTTAAAAAACCGACGCCGAAGTGTTCGACCTTTAGCGGCGCCCACATAGGCGTCGGTCGGAAACCGACGCCAAATGGGGTTAAACGACCGACGCCAAAGGCCGTTTCTGTAGTAGTGCTCCTCCTCATATGTGTGTGACCCCAAACTTGTTTCCAAGTTCAAGGGAACCATTTTAATGCTTGCATCTTCATCTTCTTCCTCAATCACCAATCATCACCTTGTGGACTATTGAGTGGCGTGTGGTTGTTCTAAAGAAGTGGAGCATCTCACTGGAGTTAGGCGTGGAGGTAGTCATGAAGATGACACATCAGTAGCCTTCTTGGCCCTCCTCTCCTGGGCCGACACATCAATATCCACCAAGTGGACAATGTTCTCTATCTCTTTTTCTTCCTCCTCCTCCTCACCAGGTTATTGTATCTTGGATCTGATGTGTGGCCACTTGAGGAGGATCAGTGTTGGGTGGTTCTCATCAATGCTGACTATTAGAGCAATTGCAAAATAGAGTTAGATGGTGATGAAGCACTGTGGAATGGCGGTGTGACATTAAAGACCCGCTTAGTGTGGATTTTGCCTCTAGTGAGGATGTTCGTGGTCTTCTCTACCCATTTCTTGATTGCTTTGCTCGCACTCTTCATATTTGCAAGGATATTTGGTGGAAAATGACCAAGAATAGCAAGAAACACACTTCCAAGCTGTAGGGGTGAAATCTCCTTAGAGATGGAGAAATAGATGGAAATGGAGGGAGGAAAATGGTGCCTGAGGTAGGGATGGTGATAGGGGGCCAAATGGAACTCAAATCCGGAGTTTGGGAGCAAGGGGAGGTGATTTGGGGGTCACCATAGTCATCTCCTTTCGTTGAATGACCATTCTGGGTCAAAGAAATGATGTTTGGGTCGTGCTAGCTCAGGAAAAATCGAGTAACTTAAGTATTGGGCCCAGGCCAACACGACCGTTCTAGCTAGCACGACCATTTTGGAGAGATGCCAGTGACGTGTATTTTACTACGCGCTTAAACGCAAGTATATGCGTCGAGTAATATAGGCCTTTGTGAGGCCCGAGTCGAACTCAGGGATACGTGAATTATTGGATACTCCTACTAACTAATTGCAATCAGCTAGGCCGGATAACAAAGTAGGGTTTGTTGTCGAAATTTAAAAAGAAAACAAAATGAAGCAAAGAAAACAATCGATTAAAGATTAATTTAATCAATTCAAAAGAGTATCTTTAGGATTGCGGTTTCGCCGCGGGTCAACATTGTATTAGGTTTTATATAATTCCTCACTCTTCTCTCTCTATCTGGGTAGTGGTCTAAAAACAGAATTACCCACTGTCGTGGTGTAACTCACTACTTAGGTTTAGGTTGATTCCACCGTCGTAGTAATCATTCCCCTAAACTAAGCGCATTATAAACGATCTCTCAGTTCCCACCATTAATTTTACAACTCCTTTGTCAAGGGTTTTATTGATTAATGTAGATTTCATCTCTTTTCAACCGTTAATCCTTCTGTCGAAGTGATTAAGGGCATTAAGTTATTATTATGGTGATCAAGCATAACAATATATATGGAGAAAACGAATCTATACCACGGATTTGAGAGAGAAAATATGAATTATCAATATAAAATTGTCATACAATGCATTCCCGGGCTACTCCCGGTCCTAAAGATGGAGGGTTTTAGCCTCTCATGTTCATCTCACACGAATACATGGTAGAAATAGGGGAATTCATAAGAAAAACGTGAAACAAGTGGGAAAACCCCTGAACGGAGAAGAACCGGTAGATCCTTGGCGTAGAATACGAGCTTCCCCGCCTGTCGGTGGTGGAATTCGTCTTCGGCAGCGTCCGAATCACCCGGGATGAGCTTCTGGCCTCCGTTCTCCTTTCTCTCCTTCCTCGGCACTTGTGCAATGCAAAATATCAGATCCCTCCTCGTGTGGGCGGCCGTCATTAGGTATAAGTCCCTAATTAGGTCATCAAATAACTCCAGCCGTCCGATTGAGATCAAAACGAATCCAACGCATATCCTCCGGCGTCGATACCATCGACGCGGGTTGATGGTATCGACCCAGCGTATTAGCGGCCGCTTTCTTTTTCTTTTCGTCTGAGTGCCTGTGTCATCTCGATACCATCGACTTGGGTCGATGGTATCGACTCTCTTTAGCATCGGTTGTTGTCGTTTAGCGACGTTGTAGCCTCAATGTGTCGATGGCATCGACTTGGGTCGATGGTATCGACGGATTCCTCGCCAGCAATCTGAAGGGATCTTGATACCATCGACTTGGGTGTCGATAGTATCGACTCTATGCTGCTCCTCTCGGCTGGCAATCTGTGGCTTGGTCGATGGTATCGACTTCCGTCGATGGTATCGACGGAAGCAGATACTTGTTTTTCCTGAAATTCCACAACAAGACCAAGTAAATCCACACAAATTATGATAATATGATAAATAATGCTCAAAATGGTAAAACAAAGGGGATTTGACATAGAATGATGGCAAAGACCAAAATTAGTGAATTATGCAATATTATCCATGAAAATGAGTAATTAGAGCACAAAACACATATGAAAAAGGTCTATAAATGCGACTCAAAATCATCGCATCAAACTCCCCTAAGCTTGAACATTGCTCGCCCTCGAGCAACTGATCCTTAGAATAGAATTGCAGATGTCAACTAAAAAATCAACACACCAACCCACCTCCCATGTGGCTCCCACTGAACGTTCTCAACTCGGCCTTCTCTAACCACATAACAGTAATTACCCTAAAGGCGACAATAATCATCAATAAGAGAAATTATCCTTCAAACCGATGAACACTATCACATAAGGCAGTTAACATAATAAAATTCGCCGATTCAGCATTGGTGCATCTTGTGATTGCCTACACTACATTGCTCGCCCTAACTACCATTTACATGGAAGCAATTCTCCTGATAATCATTAGTGAGGAGAAATTCACGGTGGCCTACCAATCCGAGCAACGGGTGGATGGAATGGGTGGTTCATGGAAGAACTTGGAAGTATTGCACAGTTTCAATATGCATAAAACAAAATGTCCTACGTGATGCAAATGCACATTAAAAATGCCCTAATGCCTAAATTGGGTGAAATGATGCATGCACTAACCTTCCACCTCAAAATGAGATGGAAATCTAATTAAGCCACATCATGTACTCAATTTTCCTGTAATGCGAGTGATATCATGTTCCTTTCTCCCTCTTATCCCATTTCCTTCTAAATTCTCTTTCTTTTTTTTCTTTTCTCAATTTTTTTCAGATTTCCAGAATTTTTTTTTTCTTTTTTTTTCTTTTAGCCCACATATCCATAATTGCTTAGAGATACATGTATTGGGCTGTTTTCTTCATGATTGGAAATCTTTGCAATATTTCGAAGGTATGGAACAGTTTAGATCACTTTTGAGGAAAAATTGAGATACATGGTGTACTTTATGCATGATAATCATGAAAGTCATGAGTGCAACTACATGGCATGCACCTAAAGGTAATGTGCATGAATCCCTATATTTTTCTCTTTTTCTACACAAGTATGGAAAATATCAATGCAATTCCTATCTAAATGCTATGCACACAAGAAGGAATTAAAACTGTACTTTACTTCCAATTCTTAGGTGGATTATGGAAAAATGAAGTGGAATGATCACAAGATTAGATGACTGAACCTTAGAAGAGTATTATGTGTCCCTCCTTACTGACATGTGTAGTAGTTTAGAGGGTTCTCTCTCTTACATCCAATTAAGGTCTCATTACCATTTGGTTAGGTTAGGCTCAAACAACCGTTACTATCCACTTTTCATGAGTCAATGGGAGTATAGGTGTGACATATTGTTTTAAAGTTGACATAATCAATCATTTTCATAGGATAAGTTCCCCAAGGACAACCAAGTCAAAAGACACAAAAATTTTAAAATTCCCTTAAATTTCCCATGAATACACAGCGAGATGACAACTTTTTACGACATCCACAGTTACACTAGATAGATGTGGATCCTAAACAAAAACTAAAAATGCAAGAAACAAATAGCAAGTAACAACTAAAACAACAAAAGAAAAGATAGAGCTGTTCCAGCTACCCCCCTAAGCTTGAATTTGACTATGGCCTCATAGTCAAAAACAAACTTAAGAGTGGAACAGAGATACCCGGATCATTCTTGTGGAGGCGGGTACTGTGGAGCCATAGGATCCCAAGAAGGATACTCCCCCTGGAATCTCGGATCGTAATGGGTCCTCGGCGGAGGCTGTGGATAGCCTCCAAAGTAGTCCTGACTCCAGTAATGGTCGTAAAAGGGCTCCTGCTGCATCTCCATCCTTTGCAACCGATTGTGTATCTGTTGTTGGTTGTCGAGGAGGAGACGTTCATTCTCGAACATCGCCCTTTGGTTGTCAAGTAACCGGTTTGTAGTATCCTGAATACCGGTATACATTTCTAGATGCTTCTGCTGTGTCTGATGTATATCCTGCAGCATTGTGTACATTCCCTGTATTGAGTAGACATCCTCGGCTGGCTGCGAGGGCTGTGGTGATGACGACGGGGGTTGTGATGATGACGATGCACCCGGATGCTTCCGTGGTGCTACTCGTGCGCGAAGAGGTGTGAAAGCCTCCTCTTCCTCCTTAGCCTCGCCTTCTTGTTCGTCATTACCGCCTTCTTCTTCATCGGACTCGACGACTATGATCGGCCACCGGAAGTGCTGGGCTCCCTCGATGTGGAAGACGGCATCCGGCAGTGCGCATTCCTGGTAAGCATGGTTGACGTGGCAGTGTGCGTAAGCCAACCCATCCCGGAGAAGGATAAGGTTTGAACGGTGCAGATGCTGCACGTTCACCTTACTCCTCGTGGAAATCGGAGTCATGGACTGTAAATTCAGCCCTAGGTACATTGCCAATTTGGTGATGAGCCCACCAAAATGGATCGGAGCCTTCCTTGTGCTCCTCTTCACCGCCAGGATGCGCTGCAGAAAGAACGCACCCTAGTTGCATTCGTGTCGCTTCAGGAGCATGTAGAGGAAGAAAAGATCGCTCTCCTAAAACTTGCTCAATGCTAAATCGCTCCGAGCAAAGAACTTAAGGCTCAACATCCGGTGTAAGACCCGGACGAAGGGATGCTCGAAGTACGCTACCGCAGCATTATGGTAGCTCACTGTCTTTCCCGCCGGCACTATGACTAGCTCGGGGAAAATCTTGTCGTAGTCGGTGCGGGAATCTGGGCGTCGGTGAACATGTTGGGAGTGGTTCCTGTTAAAGATGTTGTTGAACTGCTGAAGAGTGATGTTGTAGTTGATGTTGAACAGCCGGAAGGACACCCTCCCCTTGATCCACTCACGGTCCGACGCCACCACGTCGTTGGGTACGACGCAGACGTCGAGGGACGCCATAAACTCCGCCACCAATTCCTTGTAAGTGGGCCATTCGCCGAAGAACGGCTGCCCATCCGCATGGCGCTCCAGCTCGCCTGGCCTTATGCTGGTGTGGCATGCTTGACCCATCAGCACATAGGCCAAGTTGGCCTCGAATCAAAGCTCCTGGATCATTCCCCGGTCCACATACCGGGTCGGCTCGATCTTCTGCTTCATGATCTCCTCATAGACCTTCTTCACCTCCGCGGAAGGGTGAATCAAGCACGGACGTGATACGGAAGCAGTAGGGGGTGGAACAAACTCCACAATACCCATGGGATTCGCGCTCGAGGACGATGATCCGGCGGCGTGCACCATTGTTGCAAGAAAGATGGGATTAGAAGAAGAGAGCTCGGGGAATGTTGGAGAAGTGATTCTCCGCTCGGTGAAGATCCCTGCTCGCTGACACTGCTCTTCAGTCTTGGAAGGCTCGGGGGAGTGCTCGGCGCAAAGGAGGACGTTTGCTCTGAAGGTGTGACGTCAAATGACGTTGCAATTCTCCTTAAATAGACTTGGCCGGCGCCACTGTTGAACCGTCGATACCATCGACGCGGGTCGATGGTATCGACACGTCTCGATGCTATCCGCCTCCCTCGCGAGTATCGACGGCTGACGTTTGCTGGATCGGGAAACCCGGATTGCTGACCTGTCGATACCATCGACGGAAGTCGATAGTATCGACGCAGCACCCGGATCGCTGACGTGGACTCGCAATCGTCGTTGATGCCTTGGCGCGGATCGGTGACATGGATGTCGATACCATCGACGAGGGTCGATGGTATCGACTTGCTTTTATTGCGACACCGCCACTTCTTCAATTCAACCTGTGATCATGTCGATACCATCGACGAGGCCGTCGATGGTATCGAGTTGACTGAGCAAAAATCTTCTGAACTTCTCCAGAGATCTCGATGGTATCGACTGGCATGTCGATACCATCGACCATTTTGTTACGACCTGCCTGTACGTAGGTCGATACCATCGACGGGGCCGTCGATAGTATCGACTCAGTACGATTTTTGCAGCTGTCAACCTGAACTTATGTCGATACCATCGACCAGTGTGTCGATCGTATCGACCCTGCCTGTGCCTGCACATTGAACAAACGGATCAAGGTATCTTCTTTACTCTAAAATTTAAACGAAATAACAGCAATCTACGACTATAATTAAACTATCCTAATGTACCAATGGTTGGGTTGCCTCCCAACAAGCGCCCTTCTTTAACATCTTAGGCTAGACGTCTTTCCACCATCTCATTCATTCACAAGTGTAATGAGTTTGAACTCATTCACTTTTCTCCTGTAGTTTTCACCAAAATACAACTTCAACCGCTGCCCGTTCACTAAGAACGTGGCATCTCCATCACGCACAAGAATCGCACCGTGCGGTCTCACCTCTTCCACTACAAAAGGTCCACTCCACCGGTACTTCAGCTTCCCGGGATGCAATTTGAGACGGGAGTTAAACAATAGAACACTATCTCCCTTCTTGAACGTGCGCAGCTCGATATGTCGATCATGGATCAGCTTTGTACGCTCCTTGTAGATGCGGGCATTCTCATATGTCGTCATGTGTAACTCATCTAATTCATTCAACTTGAACATTCTCTTTCTCCCGGCTTCATCATAACTCAAGTTCAGCCTTCTTAGCGCCCAATGGGCCTTGTGCTCCAACTCCACGGGAAGGTGGCAAGCCTAGCCATACGCCAACCTAAAAGGCGTGGTGCCTATAGGTGTTTTGTACGCCGTTCTATACGCCCAAAGTGCGTCCGGTAGTAGGGCACTCCAATTTTTCCATGTGGATGCCACTGTCCGTTCTAGAATCTTCTTGATTTCCCGATTTGAGACCTCCACTTGTCCTTGCGTCTGTGGATGATATGGGGTGCCGATGTTGTGCTTGACCCCATATTTCTTCAAAAGTGTCGAAAATTTCTGATTCCGGAAGTGTGTGCCTCCATCACTTATGATCATTCGGGGTATCCCGAACCTGCAGAATATATTTTCTTTCACAAACCTGCATACTACATTAGAATCATTAGTCCTTGTGGGGATTGCTTCCACCCACTTCGACACATAATCAAAAGCAAGCAAGATATATAAATTTGAATTTGAGGACAGAAAGGGTCCCATGAAGTGTATGCCGCATAAGTCAAATACCGCAACTTCCTGAAATACATTCAGGGGCATTTCTTGTCTCCTTGAAATGTTACCTGCTCGTTGACACGGGTCACATTGCCTTACAAACTCGTAGGCATCCCGAAACAAAGTTGGCCAATAAAGGCCACTTTCCAACACTTTGGCTGCTGTCCGTGAACTAGCATGGTGTCCTCCCGTAGGCGACGCATGGCAATGGTGGAGAACACTCTCTTACTCCACCTCCGGCACACACCTACGAAGAATACCATCAATGCACTGCTTCAAAAGAATTGGGTCATCCCAAAAATAATATCTCAAAGAATGAAAGAATTTCTGTTTCTCTTGATAAGACCAATCTTCCGGGATGATCCCGCAAGCCAAATAGTTAACAATTTCAGCAAACCATGGTTCCTTAGAATCAATTTTCAAAATTTGTTCATCGGGGAATGTCTCGGTTATGGGTATGTGTAAACCTTGTTCATCTACCCTTTCTAACCTAGACAAGTGGTCAGCCACCACATTTTCAATTCCCGACTTGTCCTTGATTTCAATATCAAATTCTTGTAAAAGCAAAATCCACCTAATTAGTATAGGCTTTGCATCCTTCTTCTCCATCAAATATTTTATCGCAGTGTGATCGGTCCACACAACTACTTTAGAACCCACTAAGTACTGCCGACATTTTTCAAAAGCAAACACGACGGAAAGTAACTCTTTTTCTGTAGTTGTATAGTTCAATTGAGCATCATTAAGTGTTTTGGAGGCGTAGAAAATCACAACGGGCTTATTATCTACCCTTTGCCCCAAAACGGCTCCCACTGCATAATCAGAAGCGTCACACATCAATTCGAATGGTTTTGTCCAATCCGGCGTTTGAACAACCGGAGCTGAAATCAACTTCTCTTTCAAAACTTCGAATGCGTGAAGACACTTATCATTGAAATCAAAAACCACATCTTTTTCCAACAATTCGGATAAAGGTTTTGCAATTTTAGAAAAATCCTTGATGAATGGCCGATAAAACCCGGCGTGTCCCAAAAAGCTTCTCACCCCTTTTACGGAATTAGGTGGGGGTAGCTTAGAAATCACCTCAATTTTTACGGGGTCTACCTCAAGACCCTTGCTAGAAACCTTGTGTCCTAGCACTATTCCTTCCGTCACCATCATGTGACATTTCTCCCAATTGAGGACCAAGTGTGTGTCCTCGCACCGCTGCAGCACCTTTTCCAAGTTATATAGACACTCATCAAAAGACGCCCCATAAACCGAGAAGTCGTCCATGAAAACCTCAAGACAACGCTCCACTATGTCAGAGAATATGGCGAGCATGCAGCGTTGAAACGTTGTCGGCGCATTACATAATCCAAACGGCATCCGTCGGTAAGCCAAAGTCCCGTAGGGACAAGTGAACGTAGACTTCTCTTGATCCAAAGGATCAATAGAAATCTGGTTATACCCTGAATACCCATCCAGAAAACAAAAATGCGACCGACCTGCAAGACGTTCCAAAATTTGATCGATAAATGGCAAAGGAAAATGATCTTTAAGAGTGGCGGCATTCAGTCGGCGGTAGTCGATGCAAACACGCCATCCGGTTACCAATTGGGTGGTGACAGGTTCATTCAAAAGATTTTTAGTAACAGTAATTCCCCCCTTTTTAGGGACTACCTGTGTGGGACTCACCCACGTCGAATCTGATATGGCATATATGATCCCTGCAGCAAGAAGTTTTATGACTTCCTTCTTCACAACCTCCATCATGCTCAGATTTAGACGTCTTTGAGGTTGAATGACTGGCTTGGCTCCCTCCTCGAGCCGTATCTTATGCTGACAAAGTGTAGGGGAGATCCCCTTGATGTCTGCAACAGACCACCCAAATGCTCCACGGTGGTTCTTGAGCACTATCAGTAGTTGCTCCTCCTCTTCCGCACTCAAGTAAGCAGATACAATCACCGGTAGCTTGTCCTTCTCAGCTAGAAAGACATACTTAAGATGCGGAGGCAGTGGCTTCAACTCCAACTCCGGCGGGCAAGTAAGAGATGATTGCAGCGGTGGGGGAAGTGTACCTAAGTCTTCATAGTGCCTCGTGTAGAAACATGGAAGCATCTGAAGCATTTTGGCGCACTCCTTGAGTGAAGTACTCCGCATCCAATCATAAGTGACATTCAACAAACACGCCTCCAATGGAAATTCTGGATATGCATCACAAACTGAAGTAATAATCGCATCATCCTCCCAAGAAGGTGGAATGTCCTCATTCTCATCATTCAGAAACCCAACAGCTTTGCATAAAGAGACAACTTTAGTTTTCTCCATAATGTCTACAACTAAGGTTCCATTATCCATCTTGCTCATCACATGATCCATGTCCAAGAATGGCTTCCCAAGGCAAAGTGAGATATTGTGCTCCACATGTTTCACCATGTTACAGTGTGCTTTTGCTTTAGTAGATGCATTGCTAGTGGGCATGACCATCTCAAAGTGATCATCCGCAATGCCCAAGGTCAAGTGACCTCTCCCCATCTCCAAGATCATATCGGCTGTTGCTTGGAATGGGTGTCCAAGTAGCAACTCATTGCCATGCTCGTCCTGCATTTCCATAACCACAAAATCAGCCGGAGAAACAAATCGATCCACCTTTACCAAGACATCTTCACAGATTCCATAAGGTTTCACCACAGAATTATCGGCCAATTGGATAGTCATGTTGCTTGGCCTTGACTCCTTAAATCCCAGCTTTTTAAATGTAGAAAGGGGCATCAAATTGATGCTTGCCCCAGAATCACATAGTGCCTCTCCAAATTTGAACTTCCCGATAAAATAAGAAATATTAAAACAACCGGGGTCCTGTCTCTTCAGCGGCAAAGTGCCCATAATGAAAGCACTCACTTGCTCCTTCAGCACCACGACCTCAGTGTCGGGTATTTTCCTCTTTTTGTTGATGACATCTTTTAGAAACTTCCCGTAAGATGGGATTTGCTCAATCGCCTCTAACAACGGAATATTTACCGATAACTTTCTAAAGCTATCCAGAAATTTCTTGAATTGTGCATCCACCTTCCTTGACTTTGCACTATTGGGATAGGGGACCGGAACGGTATGTGCCCTTTGATGAGGTGGCACATAGGGTGTCAATTTCTACGGTTCCTCCTCAGTAGCTTGTTCTTCATTACCATCCACATCTATATCTTCAGCTTGCCCTGTGACAGATGTGGGCTGCTCCTTTGTGGTTGCATCTTCAACTTTGTCCTGCGGTATGTTTGTGTCATCCACCCTTGGATTCAACACTTTCTTACCGCTCCTCAGTAGGATGGCCTTGGCCTGCTGGTTTCCCCCGGGAACATTGGTGTTCCCCGGAAAACCCGGATGTGCTGGCTTCTTCAAACTTGCAATTTCAGCCGCCATCTGCACCATGGAAGTCTCTATAGTTCTCATTTGAGCCCCATGGCTCTGCAAAGTCTACCCAAATTGGTTCATAAATTCGCCCTGTTACTTGATTTGTTTCCCAAATGTGTTCATTAACTCCTGGTTTTGTTTGATGACCTGATTGAGCAACTTCGTGCTCTTGTCCTCTGTGGCTGGTGCAGGCTTGGCATCCGGATCCTGCAGAAAATTGTTCGGATCCTTCCATGAGAACTTTTTGTCCTTTCGCCATGAATAGTCATTGTTCCTGTACCCTTGCTGTTGCCTCATATACTTGACTTGAGCCTCCTCCTCGGACTCATTGTCTTCCTTCTGCAGTAGCTTCTTTGCGAGAAGATCCATCTTCTCATTTAACTCTCGCATTTCCTTGGACTCACTGGCAACTCTTGCTTGCTCAACTGGGCCTCTCTCTCTTTCTCCCCAGGATTGCTTTCGTGCCATGTTCTTCAGTATTTCCCAGCATCTCATATCAGTGTTGTTCAAGAAAAATCCTAAACCGGCCGAGTCCAAGTTGCTTCTATCATGCTCGGAGAGAGCAAAATAGAAGATCTTCACCTGTGTCTCCTTGTCCAGTCCATGATGTGGACATCTCCTCAACATGACCTAGAATCGCTCCCAAGTCTCAGAATATGTTTCACCCGCATGTTGGGTGAAATTGTGAATCTTCCTAATCATGTCATTGGTCTTCTTAGGAGGGAAAAACCTCTCGAAGAAAACCTCCACCATATGATCCCATGATTCAACAAACTCATCGTCGAGGTTATGTAGCCACTCTCTCGCAACTCCAGCCAGGGAGCTTGGGAACAACTTGAGGTATAGAACATCCTGTGGGAACCTGTCTATCTTCACCATATCGCAGTTTTCAACGAACTGACTGATGTGTGCCACTGGGTCCTCATTCTTCAATCCATGAAATGCATTTGATTTTACCAAGTTGATCAACGCTGGATCGATCTTATATGTTGGAATGTTGAGCCCCTGTTTCTTGATAGGCCCCTTTGAAGCTGATGAAGAAGACGCTTTGATCTTCTCCCATATCTTCTGTGGTTCGGCCATTTCTTCTGCTTGCTCTTGCTCAGATTCAGAATCTATGTTGCTTTGGTGATCTTGCTCGTAATAATCCTCGTCCTCTGGTCCCGGAGGTGGAACCTCAGGTGTGCGATTCGCGTAGTCTGCGCTACATGTATGCACCATGCAAAGTACCTGAAATAAGAAAATCGGGGTTCAGTACTATGCTTTGAATGAGTAAACACAATTATAGAGAAATTTAGGAATATTTAAAATTGTTTCAAAATAAAAAATGTGGCCTAGAGTGGCCTCTCTTAGCACTCAAAGTGCCAATAATTTGCCGTATCCCCGGCAACGGCGCCAAAAACATGACGTGTATTTTACTACGCGCTTAAACGCAAGTATACGCGTCGAGTAATATAGGCCTTTGTGAGGCCCGAGTCGAACTCAGGGATACGTGAATTATTGGAGACTCCTACTAACTAATTGCAATCAGCTAGGCCGGATAACAAAGTAGGGTTTGTTGTCGAAATTTAAAAAGAAAACAAAATGAAGCAAAGAAAACAATCGATTAAAGATTAATTTAATCAATTCAAAAGAGTATCTTTAGGATTGCGGTTTCGCCGCGGGTCAACATTGTATTAGGTTTTATATAATTCCTCACTCTTCTCTCTCTATCCGGGTAGTGGCCTGAAAACAGAATTACCCACTGTCATGGTGTAACTCACTACTTAGGTTTAGGTTGATTCCACCGTCATAGTAATCATTCCGCTAAACTAAGCGCATTATAAACGATCTCTCAGTTCCCACCATTAATTTTACAACTCCTTTGTCAAGGGTTTTATTGATTAATGTAGATTTCGTCTCTTTTCAACTGTTAATCCTTCTGTCGAAGTGATTAAGGGCATTAAGTTATTATTATGGTGATCAAGCATAACAATATATATGGAGAAAACGAATCTATACCACAGATTTGAGAGAGAAAATATGAATTATCAATATAAAATTGTCATACAATGCATTCCCGGGCTACTCCCGGTCCTAAAGATGGAGGGTTTTAGCCTCTCATGTTCATCTCACACGAATACATGGTAGAAATAGGGGAATTCATAAGAAAAATGTGAAACAAGTGGGAAAACCCCTGAACGGAGAAGAACCGGTAGATCCTTGGCGTAGAATACGAGCTTCCCCGCCTGTCGGTGGTGGAATTCGTCTTCGGCAGCGTCCGAATCACCCGAGATGAGCTTCTGGCCTCCGTTCTCCTTTCTCTCCTTCCTCGGCACTCGTGCAATGCAAAAGATCAGATCCCTCCTCGTGTGGGCGGCCTTCATTAGGTATAAGTCCCTAGTTAGGTCGTCAAATAACTCCAGCCGTCCGATTGAGATCAAAACGAATCCAACGCATATCCGCCGGCGTCGATACCATCGACGCGGGTCGATGGTATCGACCCAGCGTATTAGCGGCCGCTTTCTTTTTCTTTTCGTCTGAGTGCCTATGTCATCTCGATACCATCGACTTGGGTCGATGGTATCGACTCTCTTTAGCGTCGGTTGTTGTCGTTTAGCGACGCTGTAGCCTCAATGTGTCGATGGCATCGACTTGGGTCGATGGTATCGACGGATTCCTCGCCAGCAATCTGAAGGGATCTCGATACCATCGACTTGGGTGTCGATGGTATCGACTCTGTGCTGCTCCTCTCGGCTGGCAATTTGTGGCTTGGTCGATGGTATCAACTTCCGTCGATGGTATCGACGAAAGCAGATACTTGTTTTTCCTGAAATTCCACAACAAGACCAAGTAAATCCACACAAATTATGATAATATGATAAATAATGCTCAAAATGGTAAAACAAAGGGGATTTGACATAGAATGATGGCAAAGACCGAAATGAGTGAATTATGCAATATTATCCATGAAAATGAGTAATTAGAGCACAAAACACTTATGAAAAAGGTCTATAAATGCGACTCAAAATCATCGCATCAGCCAGCATGACTGTGCCAGCACAGTCGTGCTTCCCATACCCAAAACTTGAGTTTTCCATGTTGACACACAACTTTCCAGCATGGCCGTTCCATGCCAGCACAACCATGCTGGGTCCTCCAAGTTCAAAAATCTTCCAAAATCATCAAATCATTTCATCATTCATAATCCAATCATTTTAATCAGCCCACTTGATGTTGTATCAATCATTTTTCATTCAAATGTGCCTCATTTCTCAACTTTCACAAGTCCCACCTGTCATATCATCAAAACTAAAACACAACTATCAAGCACAAGTGTGCACTTGAGTGTTCTTGGAATCATGTAAGAACAAAGTAAAAGTATCAAAAAGTGAAGGTTGGGTGAAAAAGTTCCCAAACGTAGGTGGGTTGCCTCCCACTAACGCTAAAGTTTATGCCTTCAACCCAACTCATTGATTATTAAACTTGATCATCTCACAAAATTTTCAAAACATCTTTGAAGTAAATATACCTCTCATGTGCATTCAAGCACATCTCTTCATCAACTTGTTTTTCCTCAACTAATATCACAACATCAAAACATTGATTGGCTCTATTGAGACTGACTTCCACCACTTCTTTCAATCTTTGTGCACTCACAGTGAACTCTCTTGCTCCATCCTATTCACTTATCACAACATCTCTGGATGGTTATACATTCTTGATGAGATAATGTTCTTCCCATATGGACCGATTTTTTTTGGGAAATAACTTCATCTTAGAGTTTTACAACCATATCCATTGCCAGGGATCAAAATCTTTCTACTTGATCAGCTTGTCGTGAAGAAACTTTGTTCTTTCCTTGTAGCTTTTATGCAATTCATATGCCTCATACCTAATCTCCTCAAGCTCATGCAATTGCAACTTTCTTTTTAATCTGAATGTGTCTCCATCCATATCCATGGCTTTCAAAGCCCACAATTCCTTATGTTGCATTTCCATCTGTAGATGACAAATTTTTTCCATTAAACAAGCTTAAATGGTGTGGTGTCGATCATGGCTTTATATGTAGTCATGTATGCCCACAAAGACTTATTGAGACGTAAAGACCAATACTTGTGGTTTGGCCTCACTGTCTTCTCAAGAATGAGCTTTATCTCCTGATTATCTAACTCGACTTGACCACTCATTTGAGGATGGTAAGGAGTAAACACATGATGATTCACTCCATGTCTTTTTAACAAACTTTCAAAAGTGTGATGGATGAAGTGACTTCCACCATCAGTAATCATGGCTCTTGGCACACCAAACCAGCTGATAATATTTGACTTCACAAAATCACACACCACTTTATGATCGTTGGTTTTAGTAGCAATAACTTCAATCCATTTTGATATATATTCGACGTCCACCAAGATGTACACATATCCAAAGGAAGGAGGAAATGGACCCATAAATCAATTCCTCACATCAAACACCTCAACCATAAGAATGGGTAATAGAGGCATCATGTCCCTCTTTGAGATAGTGACCACCTTTTGGTACTTCAAACAACATTGGAAAAACTCATGACCATCTCTGAACAAAGTTGGTCAATAAAAGCCACTTTGAAAAATCTTGACGGCTGTACGCTTTCCACTGAAATGTCCTCCACATGCACCAAAATGGCACATGTCTAGGATCTCTTGCTGCTCAATTTCCGGAACGCATCCTCTAATGCATTGATCAGGACAATATTTGAAAAGATGTAGGTCATCCCAAGCATAGTTCTTCACCATAGAGAAAAGTCTCTTTCTCTCCTCCCTTATCCAAGTAATCAGTATCCTTCCACTGGCTAAGAATTTAGCTAAGTGCTTATACCATGGTCTTTGGGTGGATGAAAGCAAGAAGAGATGCTCATGCGACATTGTTTCTTTGATGTGGTTCCTATCATCATACACTACTTTAATGTGGGAGAGATGACCAGCTATATAATTTTCTAATCCCTTTTTATCAACAATCTCTAGAACAAATTCTAGGAGAGATAGAGTCCATCGGATCAGTCTCGGCTTAGAATACTTCTTCGTCATAAGGTACTTCAAGGATGCATGATCTGTATAAACGACCACCTTGTTTTGTAAGAGATAAGAGTGGAACTTGTCACGAGCAAAAATCATGGCAAGAAACTCCTTTTCTGTGGTAGTGTAGTTCCTTTGAGATTCGTCAAGAGTCTTTCTCGCATAGTAAATGGCATGTGGAATCCGGCCAATCCTTTGGCCCAACACAACCCCCATTGCCATGTCTGATACATCAGTCATGATCTCAAATGGAAAGGAGAAATGCAGGGGTTGGATTATAGGAGCAGAGACAAGCTTGTTCTTCAAGTGGTTGAAAGATTCAATACACTTATCATCAAAATTGAATTCCACATCTTTTTTGAGCAAATGACAAAGTGGCCTCGAAATCTTACTAAAGTCTTTAATGAATCGAAGGTAGAAACCTGCATGCCCCAAGAAGGATTGGGTATGTCTTACGATAGAAGGAATGGTGAGAGTGGAGATTAGGCCCACTTTGGCCTTATCAACTTCTATTCTAGCTTTAGTGACTCAGTGATCCAAAATAATGCCTTAGGGCACCATGAAGTGGCTTTTATGCCAAGATAGTACCAAATGAACCTTGAAACACCTCTCAAGAACAACTACTAGGTCAAGCAAGAACTCATCAAACATCTTACCAAACATCGAAAAGTCATCCATGAAGACTTCAAGTGAAAAATCAAGCATATCGACAAAGATGGATGTCACACATCTTTGGAATATCAAAGGCACATTGCACAACCCAAAAGGCATCCTCTTATCATGAAAGGTAGAACTTGGATAAGTGAATGTTGACTTCTCTTTATCGGCTGGATGAACAACTATTTGGAAGTAACTAGAGTACCTATCAAGAAAACAATAGAAAATATGTCCAGCTAATTACTCCAAGATCTGATCAAGGAATGGGAGAGGGTAGTGATCTTTCTTGGTCTTATCATTCAATTTTCTATAATTGACACACATCCTTGCCTTGGATTTCTGTATCACGAGAATTATCTCTTCATCTTTATTCTCAGTGACTGTGATCCCACCCTTTTTGGATACAACTTGGATGGGACTCACCCACAGGCTATCAAAAATGGGATATATGATTCCAGTGCCTAGTACTTCACAAGCTCTTTTTCTACAACCTCTTTCAACTTGGGGTTCAATCATCTTTGCTTTGTATGGGTTGGTCTAGCATCATCCTCAAGGTAGATTCTTTGGATAGAATAGAAGGGTCAATACCCCTCAAATCAGCTATGGACCATCTGATGGCTTGAATGTTCTTTTTCAAAACTTCCATCAATGCATCTTCTTGCTACGGAGAAAGAATAGAAGAAATGATCACCGGGAGAGTGTCATTGGAGCCTAAGAATGCTTATTCAACCCCTTTAGGAAGAGAATTTAGCTCAAGAATGAGAGGCTCTTTAAGGGAATTCTTCAATGGTTCAAAAACAGATGGGAGGTCTTCACTTGCAGCCACTAAGGCTAGCTCTTATTCCTCATCCTCATGATCATCATCTTCAGGAAATTCCACAACGGGCTCTAGATATCTACCTTGTGTGGCAGTTTGAATTCATGCATGTAGACACTCTTTTACTATCTCATCAAGACACTCAATCATATAACAATCCTCTTCTATAGAACCTATCACCTCGGCTTTAGTAGAATATTTGAAGATGTTCAACTGGATTTTCATGTGCATGAAAGGAACATACATGGTGCTCGTCCTCACATGGATCACTGCATCAGTTGTGGCCAAGAAGGGTCTCCCCAAGGTGATAGGCACTTTCCTTGACTCTTTTTCCATGTCCAAGACAATAAAATCAGTGGGAAAGAATGTGGAGATGTCATCATCATGTCTGACCAACACATCATTAACACACCCTCTAGGTGTTTTCACAGAACTATCAGCAAGCTGCAAGATATATTGAGCGGGACCTAGTTGTCCCATTTGTAGTTCAGCAAACACATCATAAGGCATCATATTGACACTAGAACCCAAGTCAAGAAGAGCTTGGTCTGTGCAATGTGCTCCAATGTAGCATGAGATGATTGGAGCAACATGATCTTTTCTCTTCCTTGGCACAATGTCTTACAGAATTGAGCTCACTTGCTCAGTGAGCTTGACCTTTCTTGGTGTCCTTTCGATGGTCTTCCTCTTGAACATGCACAAGTCTTTTAAGAACTTAGAGTAGGATGAAATTTTGTTGATGACATCAAGCAAAGGAATGTTGATCTTGACTTACTTAAAGGTCTCCATGATATCCTCAGTATGTTTCTTCTTCCTTCTTTCAGTGGATGGTTCTTCAAGTGCATCGGGGAAAGGAGAGAGTTCTATCCCCAACTGACTTAAGTCAACTGTATCATCAAGCGATATCACAGGAATCACAACATCAACTCTCAGTATCACAATATCAACTCTCAGTATCATGGTATCATCAGCCTAAATCTTAGTATCAACGCCCTAATCACAATATCAACCCTATCTTCACCAGTTGTTCTATCAACATAAGTACTGTTTGGTTGCTCCAAGGTCCTGCCACTCCTCAAAATTGTCACTACCTTCACTTGCTCATGGGTATTGGAAGAGGAAGCTTGTGGATTTGGCTTTGGATATTTAGGTGGTGGTGGCCCTGAGTGTGGTGGATTCAAGTTTTGGAGGAAAAATTGTGGCTAGGATTGTGGTTGTTGTAGTGGATGGGGGTGATATAGTGGAGGAGCTTATTGGTATGAGTGAGGTGGAGGATATTGATAGGTGTAAGGGGGTTGTTGAGGTGGAGGAGCATATGGGTGGGGTGGTCCTTGGTATTGGTGAAGTGCGAGGTACTTGGCCTTGTGGTGGGACATAAACACCTTGAGTAGCACTCACATACCCGCCATCATTGTTTGGGTTAGCCATGGGTTGAAACGAGAGCCTCCCTTCTTCACGGCGGGTAAGTAAAAGAGAGATTTGATCCAACCTTTTTTCAAGGTGGCTAATGTTTTGTCCTTGAGATTACACCTTTTTCTTCACTTCATTGAGGTTATGTAGCCTTCCTAGGTCTTGCTCCTCAAACTTGGAGCTGTAATTAGGCCCTTGTTGTTGCATTTCTAGAACATGTTGATATTTATCTAGAATCTTTTGGCTAATGAACCAATAAGAGACACACAAGTCTTATATATGAGAAACATGACAAAACACCTCTCACTAGGTGTAGTGGGATAACAAACATTATATTTGCACATGTACATAATTATGTATATAAACCTATAGAATAAATGCTAGGGATAATTATTTGTACTTCACTATATTTACTAATGATATGGTGATATGTGTTCTGTAAATACATATCTCTTGTAGTGTTCAAGTAGATTACATGTATGAAGTACACAACTTACTTAATGATGTTCATATACTTAGATATGATCAATGTATATAAATATATACACTTAGATATGTTCATATACTCTCTCTCTCTCTCTCTCTCTATATATATATATATATATATATATATATATATATATATATATATATATATATATATATATAAATATATAGATGTATATATGTGTATTTATGTTTATATATTGTGTTACTAAAAACTAATAAAAACCAAATAAGTGTAAGAATGTTAAGTCTATTAATGGGAACAATCAAATTTTGGTGCTCTTACAACCCTTTCTAATCAAATCAGGGTGTTGGCCCAGGGCTGAAATGATTCAAGTGGATTGATACCTTTAGTCTATCTCTTTTCAGTGTCATGATTCACAAAGCATTAAAAGAAAAAATCCACCTTTGATAATCAATTTTATTGATAAAAGGAATACTAAAAAGGAAAGGGAGAAAAAAGAAAACATTGAAGAAAGAAGAGGAAAAGAGGTAGTGTCACTTTGATTTCTTCACCATGTCCAGAATGGAATCCATGAACATTGAAAAGGTATGACCGTAATGGTACCACCTAAAGGGGTAAAATCCTTAAGGTGTGGTCAGATCATTCAAGAGGAAAACCAACATGGATGACATAAAAGGACATATTTGATGCAAATGTTTTCAAACAGTTCAAGGTGTTGGATGTGATGAAATCCCTTCACCAATTAGCATGCTTACTATTACAACTTTTTAAGACTATGGGATTTCGCATATGAAGGTTAAAACCACATTTATGAATAGGAATAATTGAGGGGATGTGCACGTGATACAACCTAAAGGTTTTATAACTTTATGAATCCAAATAAAGTATATAAGCTACAATGTTCAATGTAGAGGTTGAAACAAGAATCTTAAAACTAGAATCTTTGATTTGACAAGATAGACAAAGAGTTTGAATAAAGTCAAGATAAAAGATAAAATCTATGATTACAAATATATTTGGGGAGCATATGAATAATCCACATATTAATGAGGAATAACATCTCAATACCAAGTATTGAAACTTGACATGGAAATCATCTTCAGAATAAAGGATTAGGTGAAACATCCTATATGATAGGAATTGAGATCTATAGAGATAGTTCTAGAAAGTTTATAAACCTAAATACAAACACATATATTGGCAAGATGATGAAAGGGTTCAACATGAAGGATTCAGTGAAAGAGAACATGTCCATGTAGATGGGACCATTCTCTTATGAACCCTATGCTCCAATTCTTATGAACAATGGAAGAGATGTGATATGCTTTCACATTTTGTATCTAACATACAATATAATGTAATCATACCATTAACTTGTATGTGTTGGACATGACAAGAGGATATCAGTCAAACCCAATGAAGGACATTGGAACACCATAAAAATATCCATTATTACTTGAGAAGCACTAAGGATAAGTTGATGAACTATGGTAACAAGGACGGTTTTGGTGTAAAGGGTTATATCAATGCAAGATTCCAAAAATTACATAGAATTATTGTAATATAAAATTGTGTTTAATCTTAAAAGAAGAGTAACAAGTTGGAAAGGGTTTTGAACTAAAAGCCATTATTATGTAACAAAATTTGTATGTCCTAGTGTTATGAACATTGGAATGATTACAATATGGATCTAGAAGTGCATACAAATGAACTTGAGAGATGTTCCAACCATAGGTGACATACTAGAAATACTATGACAACAATGGAGATATTGGTTATGCAAGGAATATTAGATTGCATGCCATGGAAAATCCATCTTATACGAAATGGCATACAACAAAGAGATGTGAAACATGTAATATACCAACTAAAGGGAAGTTTTTGCTAACCCTGTAGATCAACACTTGCATAGAAGAAACATGATGGACATGTTTAGATCACATAGAAAGAGATTCGTGGGTCATTGGCTCTAAGTACAAGTGGGAGACTATTGGTATGTAGGCGCAGAGGGCCAATCATACGATGATTGAGATGGCATATTAGGAATAATGATTTCATTAATGATAAAGGCAAGCTTCTGATTTATTCTATTTGACTCAGTTCTGAGATAATGAGGAAACATAATCAATGTCTAAGGAATGTCATTACTCAATGACATATGTCTTCATATGAACAAGGATATCTTACATATGTTAAGAGTATATACATTCTTGTTAAGTCCCTAGTCAAATGTTATTGTGGAAGGTTGATGGACAACAATAACACATAAGACTAGAGTGTGGGTTAGTTGATGAAAAAATCTCATCAGTCATGATATGTGATATCAAACCAAACATATAAATACTTGTTAGAGAAAAGTGTATCAGACAGACCCACCTTGAGAGTTACACATGGAAACCATAATTGGTGGTCATACCCATCTCTCACAATGAAGGTGGTGATTGTGGTTCTTAGACTTGAAATCACTACACTCATCACTTGTAGTTTGGTGTTGGATTGATCTTCTCAAGGCCACACAGTAGCCAACTAAAGGTGGCAAGATGAAACCCAATGGGAGACACACGAATTTTTCAAAATTTGTATATGGACCTAGTTCCACACACAGCCTCAACTAATCACACGTACCCACAAGCACACTGGGTCGTGTTGTAGTATAGGCTAGTGGTAAGATTAGGGTGGATCCTTAGTGATAGAGGGGGAACTAGAGCTAGGTTTGTGTTAACTATGTTCCTAAAGAGGAGATTAGAGTTTGAGGGTTTAAAGTTGGGCTTGGTGTGATTATGATACGATTGCAAGCATGAAAGAGCAAGAAAGAAACTAAGTTAATAAAAACTCTAGATTACACTAAACATGTTAAGACTAAGAAACTAAGCAACATAAGAAATTAGGCTAGAGCAAGGAGTTACACTACACTAGCAAGCCATGTTATCAACTAAAATGCAAGCTAAGAAATGAGACAAGCAAGAGCCTAAGTTGTCACTACTTAGCTAAATTAACACAAGAAAGTTCAAAGGAGCCCTAACTACTTGAGCAAGAACTAACTATCTAGAACTAGGAAATTAGCTAAGAATTAACAAAGACAATTGACTAAGCTAGAATTGATAAGCTAAGAAGGCAAAGGTTGATTTTAAGAAAAATGATAGATAGGTGGGCCGTTTTGGAATGTAACTTGATATTAGTTGGGGGATGGTTAACATAGCATGCAAACTTCACATTTCAATCAAGATTACAAAAACAAACAAAAAGGAAAGTTCTATTAGAATATACCCTATACTACTAGTTGGAGAAATAGGGCTAGGTGTAATTCTATTAAGACTTGGCAAGTCTAGGTTTCTAGGGTAAGTGGTATTAGGGAAATGGAGAGCCAAGGGTCGGAATGGGAGTAGAGATGAGGGTGCTTCACCTCATGTTTCTTTTCATCTAGCCTTTAGGAAGCTATAGGCAATTGAACTAATCACACTTACACTAGCTATTTAGATCTCACATTGGAACAAAGGGGTCTAGATAGGGATCCACCGATTAGACCTAGTAGGCATTCCTAAGATTGCCACATACATTCCAATTTCTCCAAGAAGCTAAGTGTCATCAAGCATCACAAAATAAGCAATTTATGTTTAAAAGCACAAACCACATGCAACATATCGAGAAATGAGATAGAAGTAAGAGGAAGTCATCATAGAATGAAATTATGTTCAATAAAAGTTATATTCCCCCAACATGGTATCAAAGTAACATTTTAACCCCAAACAGTGCACCACTAGGGGCTTAGCTAGACGTGTTCAAAGAAAAGATAAAAGAAATGAAAAGAAGGGGATAGGACTCCATGGAGCTCAAAGTAGCTTCTTCTTCTTCACCTGCTAGTTTCTATAGAACGACCTCCCTCCTCCAAGGTGGATGAAGGGCATGGAAATGAAGGGGATTAAGGTATAAAACCTAGAAAAGTAGGTTTCTATGGTGGAAATGAGGTGGAAATGGTGTGTGGATTGCTTGAATGTAAGGAAGGATGAAATGAATGCTCTAGAGGAGGTGGAGGGGAATTATGGCAACTAACCTAGTGATGTGGCTGCCACCCATGTATATATAGGTGGTGGCAGAAGAACTAGGGTAAGTAGGGGTATAGTGGGAAAATAAGTGCAGAAGATGCTAGGGTTTAGGTGATAGCACGACCATGCTAGGCAGCATGGCCATGGTGGGTGAGGATTGGAACGACCGTGGGGGTGGTGAACGGACGTTCTAGGATGTGGAAAATGTTATAAGAATTTTGGTGGAATGAGGGCTGGTAGCACATCCTTGGTGAGGGCTAGGTAGAATAGTCGTGTTGGGCATCACAACCATGGTAGAGGAGTTGAAATGAAGGTCGATATAGCCAACATGTCTGTTCTCATTTTTGGCAGCACAACTGTGATAGGCAACATGACAATTTTGGGGTCTTCTCAGTACGACCATGCTAGGTAGCATGACTGTTTTAGTCAAGTTGTTGTAGCTTGCAATTTTGTTGTTGACTCTGTGAATTTGGTAATGTACAACATGGTCGTTCCTTGGCACCATGGTTGTGTTGATGTCTTCGTGGCAGATTTACTTTGAATCTTCATGATCAATGGACGTTTTTGCTTGATGTCAACCCTTCACCATTATTAGTAGGTTGATGGAGCTTTCGGGTCTTCTTTGGACCCCTCAATTGGTGGAGGAACCCTTGAATTTCTACCATCTCTCTCATCCATCCAAAGCATGATCCAAGTACCTAAAAAGGATGCAAAGAACATCCAGAAATGCATTTGACAATAATATGCATATTGGGGGATTTAACTTGCATTCTACTATGTTTAGATGTTATTGAGATACAAAATGACACAAGATGAAAACCTAAAATAGGGTTACATCAGGTGTACCTTGACATCATCCTCCATAATATTGAATATAGATTGCCATGAAGGTGGTGATTGGATATACTACGACGCATGGGGGTGACTGTGAGTGATGTAGATGGGATTTGTACATCCCAATGGAGTTTGATATCATGTACAATTGATAAGAGAGATTTAGAAAAGCATTTGCATGCACATATGAACCAATATATGATATTGAGTCACATATATCTCAGATAGTCTGTTCTAGTTCTAGAACATGGATTGAACATTGAAAGGATGACGATTCCATGCTTCAAGTTCAATTTGTATATCAGAGACAAAGGAATTATACAATCACTATAACACCTATCACAAATTGTATGTTGAAGTTGTTATCTAAATTTCCATTTATTTGGGTAGCAATGATATGTGACTAGACACCTCTCTATGATTTTGATGTTATAAATGAGTTATGGACATTCACTGCCAACGTAACGTGGAACCAATAGGGTCACACACATAGTATAAACTTGTAAAAGGAGTTCATTCATGAATTTGGTTTAAACTTGATTACTAATAAGTTATGTATTCATTTTAAACAACATTGGTTGAATATTGATTGATTCGACAAGTGAATCGATCGATTCAAGTATTGGACCAATTTTTTAGTGTGTCAGGTCAATTGAACCAACTTTGGCAATTATGGATAGCAAACCGACCGGCTCAGGAAGTGAAATGATTGGCACAAGTCCATGAACCAGGCATCTTAGGTTTTGAACTGAGTTGTTGGTGGATCAATTCGATTGATTCAAGCATTTGTAATAACAACATGTTGTTCAATAAATTGGATATGAACTGCCAATACAATTGTGATTGGAAAACATGATGAACAAATTCAAGGGTTGAACCAATCAAATCACATGAAATAGATCAGTTCACTAGTGAACTGACTGTTTTTCCGCTTGTAGGTTGAGAAATTCCATGAAATTCTTGTCCCTTCCACTTCCACTCAGATGGGGAACCCTAACCTTGACCCTCCTATAAACAGAGGGGTACTAGGGGCTTCTCATAAGACAACAACTTGATTGCCTCTAATAATTGTATATTTTCTTTAATTGTGGTCATCAAGAGAACCAAACAAGTCCTACCCGCAAAGGGAGGGATAGCAAGGGAGAACAATTGTGGGAGAGCAAGTTGGTGACTAGTATGCCAACATGAGGGGATAACTCCTTTTTCTCCATTCCTCTAGAATGAAAAGAGTTCTTGCTGGTATGTGAGGACTACTATATAGGTGAGGAGGTCGTTTTCTACTACTAGGAGGACAGTGTCAAGCTGTTGTGCATGGTGATCAACTAGGATGCTGACAAAGATGTTATTTGAGTGAAAATAGAAGACAACTACAATGAGGGAATAGTCGCTAGAGTTGCTCCAGGACCAGGTTTTATGTCATAAACCATCCTTTTATATTGGTTTAAGGGGAATATGGAAATTAATTTTTGTTTCCTTTTCCTATTCTATCGCCATATTTCCATACATATATAGGGTAAATATTTCACTTTGGCTTAAATGTCCCCCATGAACCCTTCCTTGGGAAGTGGTCAAAAGGCCAAAGTTAATATAATTTATAAAGAAACCTCAGACATGCTTTCTTTAAAAGAATATCATCAAGTGTTCTTGCTTTGTTTCTACATCCTGAATATTATAATGTTTCTAGACAAGCAACTTTTATATAAAATGTGTTTAATTTCCCTTTTATAATGTACTTATTAATTTAACACTAATATATTTCGTTCATCATTAATTTAGTTGCCAAATGAATATGTGATTCACTCAAAACTCTAAGCCCTAAAATGAAACAACAAAGAGTACTCTTGAAATAGAAGTGGGGACATATTTGTTATATCCTCCTCTAATATCTTGTTATCTCTTTAGTTTTGTTATTGCTTTTCTCATATATATTGCTAATGTAAAACTATGTTCCATTCTAGGGATGAATCCTAGATGCACTCTCCTTTGGTTGTGTAACCATCAAGAGTGTGGACTTAGGATAAAAAAGGGTTTCTAATAGCTTGCTCAACCTAGAGTATTACAAGCATGGGTGATATGTTAGGAAGTTGATCAAAGTTGAGTGTGACTGAGGACAAAATGTTCATTTGAGGTCAATGGAATCTTGTGGGGCTAGTTGTCATTCCTAAAACTCTACATGAGACTTGACTAGTGTTGGTATGTATGTCCAGACCAATCATGCATGATTGTAATGGCATAACTTGTAAATGAGTTGATCAATAATAAAGGCAAACTTCCTATTTATTCTGTTTAGTTCAGTTATGAGATAATGATGTAACCTAATAAATGTATAAAGGATGATATTACTCAATGACGTACGTCTTTAGGTTTAGGACCTGAATAATGAGACCACAAAGATGTCAAGAGTATATATTCTTGTTATGTCCCTTGTCAGTTATTAGTGTGGATGCAATTTAGACAATAGTCATACATAAGAATAGAGTGTGTGTTGGTTGATGACAAAATCTCATTAGTTATAAAATGTGATATTAAACCAAACAGATAGATATTTGTTATAGAATAGTATATTAGATAGACCCACCATGAAAGTGAAATATGAAAACCACTATAATGGTAGGCATAGTCAACTCTCATAGTGTTTGTCGTGATTGTGGTTCTTAGACCAAAAGTCACTACATTCATCACATGTCGAACGGTGTGCTTTGACATCATTCGCATAACCTTGAATAAGGTCTGCCATAAAGGTGATGATTGGGTGCATTATGACACATGGGGATGACTGTGAGTGATGTAGATGGCATTTTCCCCTCTTATAGGAGATTGAGAACAGCATGGACATGCACATGTGAGTCAATATGTGATATTGAGTTTACATATATCTCAGACAGTATACTCTAGTTCAAGAACATAGATTGAATATTGAAGAGGATGACTATTCCATGCCTCGAGTTCAATATGGATATCAGCAATAAAGGAACTATACAAACACTATAACACCAACCAAATATTGTAGGTTGAAGTTGTTCTCCAAATTTATATTTACTTGGGTAGCAATGATGTGTGACTAGGAATCTCTCTTTGATTGTGATGTCATAATTGGTTATGGTCGTCCAATGCCAACATAATTTGGGACCTATAGGGTCACACACATAGGATACACCTTGAAGAGGAGTTTAATCAAGAATGATAATTGAACTGATTGCTAAAGTATTTAGGTATTCAATTAAAGCAACAAATTAACTTACTAGATTCCCAACTTACTAGTTCAAGGGTTGAACAAACCAGTTGGAGTGTCAGATTGATTGGATATTACACCTGCTAAGTTTTGGATGGGGTGGGTAACAAAATGATCGATTCACTTAGTGAACAGATCAACTCAAGGTAGTGAAAAGACCATTTCATGACGTGAGACACCCAGTTTGTGGTTTAGTTTGATTGAATCAAGGATTAGTGTTGATGTTATGACATGCATTAATTGTATTACAATTGCTAGTACATATATGATTGGGAAACATGATGAAAGGACCGGTTCATTGGGTGAACCAATAGGCTTGCATGCCAATCGATAGGTTCACGTAGAGAACCGACCATTTCATCTGACATAGGTTGTGAATTTTTGTGAGAGTTTGGTCCATTCCACTCCCACACAGACTGGGAACACTGACTCTAACCCTCCTATAATAGAGGGGTATAGGGGGCTTCTCAAACACATCAATTGCCTCTGAAAATTGTTTATCTTCTCTGGTGGTGGTAACTGAGAGAACCTGAGCAAGTCCTACCCGATTTGGGGGGGGGGGGTAGAAAGGGAAAACAATTATGGGATGGCAAGTTGGTGACTAATACACCAACGGTAGGAACAACTCCTTCCTGTCCATTCTACTAGAAAGACAAGAGTTCTAGGTGGTCCTTGTCGACTTCCATAGAGGTGTGTAGGTCGTGGCCTACCTCTAGGAGGACAACACCATCCTAGTGTACTTGGTGGAGACCGGGAGCTACTACATACACCATCTGAGAGAAACTACAAGAAAGTTGCAACGATGAGGAGATTGTCGTTGGACTTGCTCCAGGACCATGTATATCCTCTAAACCATCCTTTCCAATATATAATAGTTGACGCAATCCACAAGTTTAATGAGATATATGGTAGTAAAAAAATTTGTTTATGCTTCCTATATGATGCCATATTTCCCTACAGTGTTATCAAAGACACATGAATTTACTATATTTTATGATAATTGATATGATCATATTTTTGTTTTCATTATTTATTTATTGCGTATGATATGAATATTAATGTCTGGTCAGATACCACATACAACCCCATACTATATATATATATATATATATATATATATATATATATATATATATATATATATATATATGTAATTTTAAATGTGTTAACCTAAAATATGGTTTTGATGGTGGATGTGTAGCGTGGTTATGGTCAATAATCCTATTATTTGTGACTGGTGGTTGTGTGGTTATTCCTATTATATCTCGATTTTTTTTAGAAAGGGACATGGCTTGGGATAGCCCCACTAATCCATTCACTAGTACATAACTGACCTTTAGTGTCGGTTATTTAAGGCCTTTAGTGTCAGTTTCTAAGAGACACCTATGTGGGCGACGCTAAAACCCTAGTCGTTACGCATCAGTTCAAAAACTGACGCCAAAACCCTCCGCGCGCCACTAAAAACATGCCAGCAGGGCACTATAGGCGTCGGTTATTAGATAAGAAACCGACGCCATATACCTTCGCGCCACAGAAGGGCGCCATCTTGGGCACTATCAATGTCGGTTATTAGATAAGAAATTGACGTCATATAACTCCCAACACAGCCGTGCTGGCCAGCACGGCCGTGATGTTTGGTCCGCTGCCACGGCCGTGCACTCCCAACACGGTCGTGCTGGCCAACACAGCCGTGGTGTCTGGTCCACTGCCACGGCCGTCGTGTTAAGGAAATAGACTTTGGTTACTATTAGAAACCGACACTGTAACGATGTGGCATCGGTTTGATACAAACAACCGACGCCTATTTTTTGTTTTTTTTTCTGTCAGTCTGCAGACCTGCTGTATAGCTGGTCGCAGGATGAGAAACCTGCAGTTCAGTCTAAACTGTAGGTTTTACGACATCCATTGATATCAGCCAACAACAGGCCACAAACCTACAAAATTAACAACAAAAATATTCACACATTTAGCAATGCAACCTGTAGTTCCATTTGATTTTCACACATTTAGAAACATTCATGTAACTAGCAATTTGTAGTTCCATTCATTTTCACATTCACACATGTAGAAACATTCATATAGCAACAAACAGTTTCATTCATTTTCACTCAGAAACATGTAGAAACATTCACACATATATTATAATTCAGAAATTCATTTATAAAATATCATTCTTTAGTCATTATTCACTATCAACATCCCAATTATATCTTAAAACCCCCACTATTTGTATGGTTGTTGCCCATTCTTCTCTTACTTCATTTAATTCTCCCGTCGTATAGGGAGCATGTACATCTGGTAAGGCCGTTCCTGTAGTGTGGTTAGTTTTAAACACCTATAAAGAGAATGATGTATATATATAATTAATGAGCTATAAATAAGATTGATATATTTCATATTATCTAATGAGACTATATAATACCTCAGCAATACAATCGATGTCCATTGCGGCATATTTGATAATCATGTTCATAAATCACATCACATAGTATCCACATGCCCATCCGTTGTCTTGTGTAGCACACTATAAATTCAAACATACAAAATATTAAAAAATACAACTAATTAAGCCATGTTCACATAAATAATATATACATATATTGAAGTCGGGAACTTACTTTCACGTTCTTCCAAATTATTGGCTGGTTCTTTTTCATGGGGACCTTTCCTCCAGCCTTTTTGAACTCATCAAAACCCCTACATGTTAATGTAACACAGTACATTGTATAATTAAATAGTAATGTAATAACATATGTTAACAGATATGAAAATGAAATATTTCTCACCAGAATAATGCCATTTTCATTATGTGTCCATATTTTGTATTCAATTTACTCCCCTTAGGATCTAGATAATAGACAGTGAACGTCTCAGGGACAAGAACCAGTAACTCCCAATGCATACCACTAGAGGTAAAAAAGATAAAAATTAATAACTCAAAATGCACAATAAAAATGTAATTTTCTTAAGTCCAAATTATAATAAGCAAAGTAAACTTACTCTACATTGAATGGAGACATTATCACCGTCTTCTTATTTTGAGAAAAAATTGTAAAAGCCTCACAGCAATATTGTTGAACTGACGGAGGGTCTTTATCTACTAGACTAATCAAAGATGGAATAAAAAATCCTACATGTTCGAATGCAAAATCTGCACATATCTTGTCTAAGTAGCTGCAAAATATGTATTAATTATGCATGCATTAATAAATAAGAAACCAAATCACCAGATCCTACACAAGGTATATGGATGTATAAAGAAGATCTCACCTTATCCATAGCTATATCACAGATGTATTTAGCCAATCATATCGAAACAACTCCAAAATATCTTGTACAAATAGTTTGCTTTCGTATGATTGACCTGCAACATCTGAATCTATAGAAATAGTTATAGGGCAATTTATATCATGTTCGCCTAACCATATTTCCATACCCCTACAGTTAGAACCTAACGGGACATGTAGGTCCTGTGGAACCCAACTGGGTAATGTAGGAGGTGGAAGTGGAGGCCTAGATGATGTGGGTGTCTTCTTTTTAACCTGTATATATATATAATAATTTTAGATCAACTGACATCATATACACACACTAACAATTTAACGTAATGTAAATTTACCATACAGTTTTAGTAAAGTTGACATCCGCTTTTAGCCACAATATCACTCCGCCTTCTGCCTCACCAAGCGTTTCACAATCTGGGCGGGCATATGGCAATGGAAGATCCATCCACTTGGGGAATTTATGTACCGGGCTCACACGAATCCAACCAGCTGGTAATGGAGACCCGTGAAACATTTCCCCTGGTAGGGATGGGTAATCCGACGCCACTGCAACGACATATTCATTAACTTTTAGACGGCATGGCTTCAACCCCTACAAATTTTTGTGTAAAGAATGTTATATACATATATACATATCATCTTTTTTTGAAACGACTACAATTTCATATATACATATCATCTTGAAAACATATCATCTTGAATTAAAAAACTAGTTACTATGTCATAAAAATACTTACAGCGGATTTGCTAGGTGGTGGATCTACAGGATTACTCCCAACCTCTGCAGTAGGAGTAGAGCCTATAGTAGGAGACACCATAGGTACTGTCTGGAAAGTGGCAGTCTGAGATGTCTGCCACTTTTTCATTTCTTCTTTGAGTTTCCTATCAAATAGCTTATCTACCTATACATGGATAAAAGAAATGTCAAATTCTAATTATTGAATTCTCTTTTATAGTAACATCTATAAGGAAAAAATATGTTACCTCTTCTTGTGAAAGTCCCACTGTTGGGACATGTTTGCACTGGGATGGCCCAAAAAAAGCTTTGATACCCACACCAGCGCCTGCAGCCCTAACACGTCTAGGATGCTCTGGGTTACCCAGAGTAATTGTCAATTCATCCCTTGTGCCGTTAGGGATGAACTTGCCTTGTTTCCTCAGCTCGTGCATCTCCCGCTAATCGCCAAAACAAAAATTTGTAATTAAGTAAACACCACAGATAATCAATATTCGAACGATTGCTATAAGAGTTTTATTTTACCATTTTTGCATCCGCCTCAGCAGTTGCGGGCTTCCTTATTTCTCCCTTCTTATTTTGCCTCCCAGCTATCCAGACATCATGGCGAGGTAGAGGTGTGCTACCTATAGTGGAGGACTCTTGAGTAGCAGCAGACTGAGTAGTAGCCTCAGACTGTAGTCTTTGGCGAATGCCTGCATACCCCTTTGGACCCATTGCGTGGTCATGCACATTCAGTGCATGCCTTGATCTTTGTGCCTCACTGAGGGCATAGTTAGTATGCACATTAATGATTTGGTTAGTAACAGTAAATGTTAATCTTGAATAGTTGAATAAAACATATATTAATGAGATTGGGACTGACACCTACTACCTTGAATTCATCAGTTTGTCTTGAAGCAACAAACGCGTCCTGTTCTTCTTTGTCTAGGAAGTTCCACTGTTCAGTTGATGTCTTCTTCCTCTTGTCAGCTTCTTTTATGTATTATCGGGTGAGATTTGTCGTATAGTTCCTTAGGACTCTCCCACAGTGTTGCATCATGCATTTACGATGCAACTTTTCATCCAAATCAAATATACTATGCAAAATAGAATTGCTATTAACTAGTATCCAAAAAATTAGTAATCTACAAAATAGAATTGCAAATTAATAATAACTCACGCATAAATCCTTCCATATTACGTCTTTCATCTCCTTAGCAACTTTATGCCAAGAATCTATCTTACAACCGCAATGGCTACGAGTAACATACCCAATATATGAAACAAATGAATTGTGATTCACACCAGATGCATTTCCTACATTATCAAAATCCACAACAAGTTTGGGTCCATTGCGCTTTTGCGCTATTAACTTCTTCATCATAGTGATGCCCCTTCGCTTGTCAACTTTTTGGTGTTGCTGATCAAGTTCCTCAAGTGCTTCATATGGTACATGTGCATCATCAACCTAAAATTTGACAAAATAAACACATTTACAAGATATAACTATAAATGGACATATAGATATAAATATATGATATATTTTTAAAACATACATTGTGATGCAGCGCATTGATGTCCTCACCCTCACGGTAATCATCAGCACGGTCATCAGGAGAATGCTCAGCCATCTGAAAATTCACATTCACATTGTAAAGTTCACATTCACATTGTAAAGTAATTCACATTGTAAAGTTCACATTATAAAGTAATTCACATTGTACAATTCACATTGTAAAGTTCACATTGTAAAGCTCACATTGTAAAGTTCACATTCACATTGTAATGTAATTCACATTGTAAAGTTCACATTCAGAAAAATAAAACATATAAAAAAATATAAACATGCCTCTAATATTGCGATTTTTTATCAATTAACAATCCTTCATTGTGATCTCCGCGCACATACAAGTCATCATTAGCTTCAATACTTGCTGGTGTTGGCAACCCAAATGAGAATGGACTGGAGTCATCATACTTATCATAGTACTGTTCTTCATCTATAGGATCTTCAATGAACTATCTTTTACCATGAAGAACAACCGACCATTTATCATTTGTAGGATCATCGATATAAAATACTTGTTTCACATGTGATGCCAATATGAATGGTTCACCCTTCTCGCCAATCTTTTCAAAGTTCACTAAAGTCAAACCCAATTCATCCACTATAACTCCTTTGGTGTTATCAACCCAATTACATTTGAAGAGCGGAATTCTGAAATCTATGTAGTCAAACTCTCATATGTCTTAATGACACTGTAATATGACATTTTAGCTTCATGTGGACTCTTATCCTTTGCACTTGCAAAAAACATAGTTGATGCTTGAAGGGTGACCCCATTGTTTTGGACGACACTCTTATCATCTTGGCGCTTTGTGTAATAATTGAATCCATTAATGTCATACCCTTCATAAGACATAATAGTCAATTTTGGTTTAAAGGCGAGGCATTTGATAGTTTCAGTAATATCATCTAGTGTTTGAGATAGTTGATGTAAGATTTTATTTTCAAACCACTTAATAAATGTCTTGTTATGCTCTCTAGCAAGCCACATTGTATTGGCACGAGGATATTGTCTCTTGATGAAATTGGTATGTTCCTCGATGTAAACGTTCACTTCATCCATGTTGTGTAAAATATACAAGTGACCTTGTTCCAACTGCTCACGGTTGATTACTTTCACACGTGATCCCAAAATTCCTTTTCCAAATTGCTCGTCAATATTCTTGTCATTATCAGGAGTGTCATTACCACTGAGAAAGTCATTGCAAAAATCCATAACCTCTCTCGCCACATAACCCTCGATAATACTCCCTTCAGGCTGATTACAGTTTCGAACACGCTCATGTATCGTTCAAAGGGATACATCCAATGCAAGAAAACTGGTCCCACCATTTTCACTTCCCTAGTCAAGTGGACAACAAGATGTACCATGATATCAAAGAACGACGGAGGAAAATACATCTCAAGCTGACATAGGGTAACAACCACTTCTCTTTGCAATTTATCGAGAGTATCAGGGTCAATAACTTTGCTGCACATACTGTTGAAAAAGAAACAAAGTCTGGTGATTGCAAACCTTACATGCTTCGACAATATAGATCTAATTGTCACATACAATATTTGTTGCATTAGAGTGTGACAATCATGAGATTTAAGACCTATCAGCTTCAAATCTTTCATTGATACCAATCTACAAATGTTGGATGAGTAACCCTGTGGCACCTTAACATTTACCAAACATTCACAAAAAGCATTCTTCTCCTTTCTAGACATTGTGTAACAAGAGGGAGGTAAGTATGTTCTCTGATTTCCCATTTCACGAAATTCTATTAATTCTGACCTTATTTCCATTTCACGTAGTTCCAGTCTGGATTTTATCCCATCTTTAGTCTTACCTGGTATATTCAACAAAGTACCAATGACACTATCACAGACATTTTTCTCAACGTGCATGACATCAATACAATGCCTGACTGTCAAAGAACTCCAATAAGAAAGATCCCAAAATATTGACTTCTTCTTGAATAAAGATTTGTCACTCCATGTGGCCATAGTACATTGTGATCTCTTACCAAATTCATTGACAAAGTCTTTTACTCTTTCATAAACAACCTCCCCTGGTATAGGTTTAGGTGCACTCCGTTCCTCATTCAATCCATTGAATGCTTTGCGCTTCCTACGATATAGATGAAATTTTGTAAGAAACCTTCGATGACCAAGATATACAGTCTTACCGCCATGTTTTAGTCTTGTTGAATCAGTGTTCTCTTCACATATGGGATACTCTTTAGCTCCTTCGACACTATATCCAGACAAATTCCCATAAGCTGGAAAGTCATTAATAGTGCAAAAAACATAGCATGCAAACAAAATGTCTCTCTTCGTGAAGCATCATAGGTCATCACACCTTCACCCCAGAGTTTATTTAAATCATCAATCAGAGGTTCAAGATAAACATTGATATCATTTCCAAGTTGTTTAGGGCCCGATCTCAACAACGACAGCATTACGTACTTATTTTTTATACACAGCCAGGGAGGAAGATTGTATATAACAAGCTTGACTGGCCAAGTGCTATGTTGGCTGCTAAATGTCCCGTACGGATTCATCCCATCTGTACAAAGACCAAGTCTTAGATTCCTGACTTCTTCACCAAATTTAGGGTACAATAGATCAATCTTCTTCCACTGTGGGGAATCAGACGCATGTCGTAGGATCCCATCATTATTTTTCTTAACATCTATATGCCACCTCAAATTCTTCGCATCTATCGGATTGGAAAACAAGCATTGCAACCGTGATATTATAGGTAGATACCACATCACCTTGGTAGGAGAACCAATTCTGGACTCCCCCGAAGTCGTCAATTTATACCGTGACGCACCACATTTTGGACAATCTTTCAAATCCACATAGTCCTTTTGAAATAATACACAATCATTCGGGCATGCGTGTATCTTCTTGGCATCCATTCCCATTGGGCACAACAATTTCTTTACCTGGTATGTTGATATTGGCAGCTCGTTTCCTTCAGGAAGCATTTCTTTCAACAAAGACAACAATGACGTGAAGCTTTTGTCGCTCCATCTATTGTTAGCTTTCAGCTTATACAATCTCAACACATCGCTAAGCTTCGTAAACTTAGTACAACCTGTGTATAACGATATCTCAGCATCATGTACAATGTTTCTAAAAATGGGAGATGGATCGGTGTGCTCTACCCCACAACTATCCAGCATCGCATCAACGATGTCTACTGGAACTGGTTCATTCACATCTACGTCATCGTAGGCAATTTCTTCTTCCATACAAGCACTGCTATCGACATCCACTGGTTTCGGGTTTGAAATCTCTCCATGCCAGTGCCATTATGTATAGCCTTGTACAATCCCGTTGCACATGACATGACTTTTGATTTCGTCACCAGTGCTGACTTTTAAGTTGTTACCACAATTCCTACATGGACAGTAGAACCTATCTCCAGGTTGTTTCCTATGTTCCTCGGCAAATCTAATAAACTGGTTACGACTAGAAATAAACTCTGGGGTGCAGCGATTGCGAATGGACATCCATGATCTATCCATTCTATGATAAAAGAGAAAACAAGTATATATTACAACAAGATTGGGGTCTAGGGTTAACAGATTAGAGTTTTTGCATGGTTAAAACTTTAGGCCTACACATACATGTGTTGTCATTCTTATATATAATAAATGTGTACCACCTATCCCATTCTTGAACACCTAATCTCACTAGTAAGTGTATATCGTGTATTGGGTTTTTGAGAAAATTTTGGCAGCATTTCCCTGCTGTTCTCTAAGTACATATGTACTTAGAGAACAAACGGGGAAATGCTACCAAAATTTTCTCAAAAACCCAATACACATTATACACTTACATCCTAAGTGAGATTAGGTGTTCAAGAATAGTCCCAAACCGGGGACTATCTAGGATTTACTCCTAATGAGTAAATCTTGGACGGGTTTCTAGGCCAACAAATACATGTGCTGTCATTCTTATATACAATAAATGTGTACCACCTATCCCATTCTTGAACACCTAATCTCACTAGTAAGTGTATAATGTGTATTGGGTTTTCAAGAAAATTTTGGTAGCATTTCCCCACTGTTCTCCAAGTACATATGTACTTAGAGAACAAACGGGGAAATGCTACTGAAATTTTCTTGAAAACCCAATTTATACACTTACATCCTAAGTGAGATTAGGTGTTCAAGAACAGTCCCAAACCGGGCACTATCCAAGATTTACTCCTAATGAGTAAATCTTGGACGGGTTTCTAGGCTAATGAGTACATATCCACTACTTGTATTTTCTCACTTACATTGCATCACTCACAATTAGAGCATTATTAAATAATAAATCAAAAATTCAATAGTTTCAAACATGCAATAATTCACAATTAGAGCGATAAGATTCATTTTTTACAAACATACATGGCATAATTCAGGCATAATAGCAGGTGTGGTCATTGACCCGATTCAACAATATAAGAATAATTTTAGAAGAGTAATAACCAACATCGACCACAGTCGTGTGGGCTGGCACGACCGTGGCTATGTTGGCCAACCGCACGGCCGTGTTGGGTAGCACAGCCATGTGGTCGGCCAACACAGCCACGGCCGTGCCAGCCCACACGGCCATGGTTTTTGTTGGTAAGGAGATGGATAAGGAAGAAGAAGAAGAAGAAAGGAGGGCCTACTGTTGGTAGTAGCGTGGAGACGGAGGCGGCGGTGAGCACACCAGCGGTAGGAGACGGCGTGGAGGCAGGCAACCAGAGAAGGAGAGGCGGCGACATTGAGCAGGGAAGGAGAGGGTGCCGACGGTGAGCAGAGAAGGAGAGGTAGGCGGCGGCGGTGGTGAGCAGATGCAGTAGTAGTAGGCGGCGGCACGGAGGGAGGCGGCAGGTGACGCAGCAGCAGGCGGCGGCGACACATCAGCAGTTCGGGAATCGTCAGAGCAAAATCACATGATCTCAATGAAACAGAAGAGAAAGGGGGAAGAGTTCGCTGTGCGTGGGGGATATTAAGTTACTAAATGACGTCAGTTATTCATAACAACCGACACCTTTATTATTAGGTGTCGGTTATACAAAGACAACCGACGTCAATTGGACATTCCTTTACCCTATTTTTTTTGGCGGGGACGGCGCGTGCACCCTTATCAGCGTCAGTTATTCTAAGAAAACCGACGCCCATATTGTAGCTTTTGGCGCAAATTTTATCTTCATTCAACGTCGGCTATTAGGTTAAACACCGACATTTTATCTGATACTTTGGCACAATTTTTTTTGCTCAAAAAAATTGGATTTTGCGGGCTGCTTTAGGCGTTGGTTGTTTATTGTAGAACCGATGCTAAATAGAAAGCAATACCCGTGTCTGGCGACTCGTATACAATATATGTCGATTTGTGTTGTAAATCGACAATGTAGGTTTTAGGCGTCGGTTCTTATTTAATAACCGACGCATGGAAAGTGACTTCATAAGCCATTTCTGTCGTAGTGATTAAGTCATCAATATCACACTTTGCTACATTGGCTACATAAAGAGGAAATAAAGAAACAAAATAAATTTTCTGACTGCTAGCACTAGCTACTACATCAATTTTGTGAACTACACGACTTGCCTTCCTACCTACAAAAGATATATTGAAGGGACTAAATGATTCCGAGTTGGTTCCATCTTGTATCCACAACATGGGAACTTTAATAAAGAACCTATGTATTTGTCTCCACCTTGAGGTTATGGTAGCCCTAATTTCTAGCCACCAACCCACTTTTGACCCCCTTCTACTTCCCTGAGATCGCCATGGTGATCTCTCTAAACCATGTCAAGTCTTGCTTGTCTACATTCCCTCCATGTTGCATCTATATTTAGCTTGATACATCCTTCTTCAAGTGACTGCCACCTGTCATTGTGTTGCGTTCATCTAATGCCATTTGATTGGACAAGTATCTCATGTTTATTGTGCTCCCAATAATTATGCATGAAAGATGCCATACTCTTGTCCAAGAAACTTATATCCATGTCCTCTTCACCAAAAAATTTCTTATTTCTATGCATCCAAATCATCAACATGGACACAATCAACATATATGCCTCCTCTCCTAACTGTTTGCCCAATAGTTCTATGACAACCTCTCCTGGGTGCATGAGCGATGTTGCTTCTATTTCATCCTTCATCTCTTGACTCCCATGTTTCCAAAGGTCCCATGCATGTGTACACTAAAAGAGCATATGAGTAATAGACTCCTTACCATTATGACATAAATTGCATAGTACATCTGGGTGGAAGTACCTATCATGGAGCCTATCCAGTGTGGCAATGCTACTTGTACACACCGTCCATAGAAAATGTGCTACCTTCAATGGCTATCCTCTCCTACATACCTCCTTCCTTGTGGTGTTGATCCTCTAATTGTGGAGCTTGGTGATTTCATTGACATCAAGCATTCCAAGCCAATATGAAGTCTTTATGCTATAGATGCCATTTGGACTAGGCCACCATAAGCTCATATCCTCCCTGGGATCTAGGCCCAACAAGATGTTTCTAATCTCGTTGCCTACTCGATGCAGGAAGATGTTGTCTGTAAACTCTTCATTCCAGTCATTGCTTCATGGGTGCATAATGTAATTGACTACTCTGAAGTCTAGTATATAGCCAAGTTACCCACTATATTTGGAAGCCACCTTTCCTCCCATATATTTACCATTGCAACTTTTCCCACCCCCAATTATAAACCTTTCATAAATAAAGCTTTTGCATTCCAAATGCTGCACTAGATGTAGCTCAGGTTGAACCCTTTCCTCACTTCCAAGATGAAAGTGTTTGGGTAGTATCTCACATTGAGTACCTTGTGTGCTAATGTGTCATGTCTGGTATGAATCATACATACTATTTATCCCAAAAATATTGATTGAAAATATGTATATCCCTAAACCTCATTCCACCTTGGCGTTTTGGTTTGCACAACTTATTACAACTGATCCATGCCAACTTCCTTTCTCCCTCTTTCTCTCTCCACCAGAACCTAGCTATGGAACTACTCATGGCTACTGTCACTCCCTCTGGTAGTTGGAACAAACTCATGATGTATTTGGGGATGGATTGGGCTAATGCCTTGATGAGAACCTCGTTACCAAGTTTGTACATCAATTTTTCTTTCCTTCCTTGGAGTTTCTTTTCTATGCACTCCTATATTAAATGAAAACCTTGCTTTTTAGACCTGCCCATAATCGTAGGTAACCCCAGGTACTCTACGTGCCTCTCCACTTCCACCACATTTAGTAGAGACTTGGACTCCTCCTTTATGAACAATAGACTCCTTTTTAAAACACACTTCTAGTTTAGATAGGTTTATTTTTTGTTCCAATGCTTGTTTGTATTGATTGATAATCTCAGCTACCTTCAAGAACTCCACTCTTGTGGACTTGGAAAAAAAGAATGATACCATCTACAAAGAACAAGTGTGAAATGTTTGGAGCATGTCTACTCACTCTAATGGCATGTAGGAGGTTATTTTCTACTATTAAATTTACAGACATAGAGAAATATTTAGCATAAAGAATGAAAATATAAGGTGATAGAGGGTCTCCCTGTCGAAGTCCTCAATTGGGATTGATAGTCCTGGTCTTCTCTCCATTCACAGCAAAGGCATGTCTCACTGAATATGTGCATTGATAAATCTTTCACCTCTACCTCTCCCCAAATCGTAGTTTTTCTTGGACATAGTCAATGAAAGCCCACTCTACTCTGTCATATGCTTAGACATATCCAGTTTAAGTTCCATATGAACTTTCTTTTTTCTTTTTCCCTCTTTCATAGTGTGAAACATCTCATACGCTATGCGTAAATTATATGTGATCAATCTTCCCGGGATAAAGGCACTTTGATTTTCTAACACAATAATATTCATGAGATATTTAAGTCTGTTAGCAGTGACTTTGGAGGCAACTTTGTACAACATGCTACACAGACTAATAGACATGAATTTAGTTATTTTTGTAAGCTGTTATCTCTTGGATATCATGACCACCAGAGTATGAATAATTTATCTTATATCCTTTTGTTCTTTCTACCACCCTTTGATATAGCTTTCCACGTCCTTTCCCACCACGTGCCCAAATTTTTGATAGAACATTGTTTTGATGCCATTAAGGCCTGGTGCCTTATTGGGATGCATAGATTGGACCTCCTTGAAGATTTCCTCATATGTGAAGTTAGCTTCAAGCTTCTCTCTGTCACCTATCACGAGTCTGTCTTTGATGCCCTTTGTTGCCTCCTCAAAACTAGAAGGGTTTCTAGTACAAAAAAAATCTTCAAAAAAGTCAAACCACGATCTTCTTAATATATTCATTTTCTTATTTTTGTTCTCCTTTGCTATTTCTGAGTCATTCAATACTATTTCTTCTCTTCCTGGTGATGCATTTTGGTGGAGATATGTAGTGTTTTTGTCACTTTTCTTCATCTCATTGACTCTAGATCTAGCACACTAGTAAGCTTCATTTTTCTTGTGCCAATATTGTAGATCTTTTGCAAGTTTAAAACATCTTTCTAGAACCATGTCATGGGTTAACAACCTAACTCCACTGTACACCTCAGGCACCAACATAAGGCGTACAATAGAGTTAAAATTGCCCGTCCCTGAGTGGATCAAACACACGAATATATAAATGCACCGAATAAAAAGCTTCCATACATAAACCAAAATGTTCATTACATATGGGCCCGAAGGCATAGGAGTTCTACGGAAGAAACTTAATACATGAGAAACTAATTACAGAAGAAAAAGAACATAAACTAAGAGTCCCATTTAGCTTTAGCATCCCCATGATAGATCTGATTTTTGTGAGCCAGCATATAGAGTAGCAACATCATCTTCCTTTCATCATGAGCATCATAAGCAGAAGGTACCTACAAAACATATGCAATTGGTACGCGTCAGCACAATATATAAATATATTGTACTGAGTACGCCTCTGCATCATTTGATTTACCTCTTTTCATACTTGGCAATAAGGATAAAAGTAAACTTGGCAGTTATACGTAATTACAACAATATATCAAAAATTAAGCAAAAGTTTGTTAACAGCAAGGAACATGTATCTTTTAAGTGTATTTTCCATCATCTTTCTCATACATCCGCCACTAATGGCTTTGATGCTTTCAGGCCTTTATGATCTACTGCCAAAGAGTTTGAGATCATTTTATATGTGTGATCTACTACTAAAGAGTTTGAGATCATTACAGATGTGATCTACTACCAAAGAGTTTGATATCACTTCCATGCACTAGACTACCAAGTACTCATATGATGGACACTATAGATATTATGTTTGCAGGTGTTTGAAACTATACATATAGAAATTCAAGCAAAATATCAAATCATGCATAGCATCATACAAGACATTCATTTCATTCAATATCTTATGCCAAGTGTTCTACATATTCATATATCTCAAGAATTAAGTATAGTAGGCCAACAAGAGGTAATGGCGTACCTTCTACTCGGAAGTGGGGAGTCCCGAGATGCTCCTCAATGATACCTTTGGTTTCCTGAAATTATTAGAGATTGGTATTTATTAGTTATATTGTTCCAATCACCATTATTCTAAATAGTATATAAAAGGCCCTTTTATTAGCTTTAGAGTTATGAGGGTTGAGTATGAGTCTTAGAGTATGGATTTGAGTTCAAGATTAGAAGAGTCACGTCAGAGTAGGGTTATAAGGTCAAAATCATGGTCTTTAGATCATGTTGACTAATTATGCACATATTGATAAGTCAAAATAGGGAAAAGAGTGATAAATAGATTTTATTGATAATTGAGTCATAAAAAAAGGATCTGATCATTCCATGATGATAAGGATGCAAAAAGATGATTATCACAGGTTTTTGGTGATTTAAACAGATTCGAGTATTTTCCAAATAGTTAATCAAGATATAAACAAAAATAAGCATGAGTAATTACTAGAGTCAGATTTAGGATCAAAAGATGTCAAAATCGTGATCCTTGTATTTTTCTGATCAAAATAGAGTACTTATTTGTATTTTTCTGACACTCCTACTATTTTTTACGAATTTCCCAATATTAGGTTGGATTGGCGCGAGGTAGCGCGGAGTGGCGGGGAGTGGGTTGCCCTTGCGCGAGGTGGTTGTAGCCACGTTCTCGTGGGTTGACCGGAGGTTGGGGATGATTGGGTGACCGTCCGATCCGCCCTGGATCCCTGGACGCGCCATCTAACGGTCCACAACCGTACACGAGTGAAGGGTCACGGATTGCTGACCAACGCTCCGCGTGACAGGGTAAAATGCCCTGGGGTTGATCAAAAGTTTAGGTTGAATAAAGATACGATTCAAAAGGAAAGAAAACATTGTAAAAACTTTGGAATTTCGTAGAGAGGGCTAGGAATATCCAAATGACATGAAATTTGGACCACAACTTCACCATAGCATACCCCACATTTTGGTAAAGTTTGGGCTCGAAAATCCAATTTTTGAGTGGTCAAATAATCTTTATGTGAATTAGGGTTTTGAAAAAGATTAGAGATCAAAGGAACCAAGTATAAAAGAAATTAGAAAAGTCACTTTATCACAAACCACTTCATTCGTGGGTAATTGTTGGTAGTGTTTCAACACCTCTTCTGTCTCCTTTATCTTTTTCTTGTTGTTCCCAAAATGTTTTTCAGCCCATTGCTACAACCTTTTGCCATATGCCTTTATTTTTTTAGAACACTAAGATATTTTCTCTCTTCCCAACTTGCCTTGATAGTTTATGCAAACATTTGTTTATTGAGCCACATAGGTTTGAATGTGAAGTAGCACCCTTTCCTAGGCTTCCTCATCCCCTCTCTTTCCATCGATATGATGATGCATGCATGGTATGAATCATACTTTGGCAAGTGGATCACCTTGTTGTGCTTATATATGTTATGCTAGTATGTGCTTGCTATAACTCTGTTAAGTCTTTCTTGTAACAAAGTAGTCGATGAATTACCTCACCTCCATGTATAAGAATCCTCTGTGTATCCTAAGTCCACTAGAATGCAGTCATTAATAGCATCCCTAAAACTTTTCATGTACCTCTCTGGTTTCATGGCCCCCCCCTTGTTTCTCGTCAAGTGAAGTCATCTCATTAAATTACTCGAACATGATAATCAATAATTCTTCTTCTGATACTAACTTCCTATTCAGATCCGAAGTCCTGACTTTCTGTGATTGGTCATCCCACCCATACATGCCAATTGCCCTCCATTGACTGGACTCCTCAGTAACATGGAAATCCACATGATGATGTGAGTTTGACAACAATTCCATTGTTGATTTCTTCCACCATAGACCAATGTCTCCCTCTCTCTTTATGCTAGAAATACAGACCCCATCAATGATTCTTCTTCTGATACTAACTTCCTATTCAGATCCCAAGTCCTGACTTTCTGCGATTGGTCATCCCACCCATACATGTCAATTGCCCTCCATTGACCGGACCCCTCGGTAACATGGAAATCCACATGATGATGTGAGTTCGACAACACTTCCATTGTTGATTTCTTCCACCATAGACCAATGTCTCCCTCTCTCTCTATGCTAGAAATACAAATCCCATCAATGAAACCACAAGTTCTTTTAGCCTCTTCTAATTTTGTAGAAGGCACCATGGTCTCCATTAAAAAGACCAAGTTTGGTATCTCTCTCTAACACCATGACTGGATATCTTGAGTTGTGTTAGGGTGGCTCATTCCCTGACAATTCCAACTTAGTATTTTAATTGTTATCCACGGGGTTGGGCACTCCCAACCTCCGCTACTTGGGCAGTTTGTACACCTGAACTTGCATCACTTGATCACCTTCTTTTCTTTTCTTGTTTTCAAGGTCATTATGTGATTCTTCTTCATCTATATCCATATCCCAGTTTTTTGAACCCCTCTTCCTCTTTCCCATAATGGAATCCCATTCAACCTCTACCTATGATATACTTAGAAAGGTTGCTTCACTCATTTTATAGACCCATACTGGATTCTTCTTCTTTTCCTTCTTTTATCTTCCTTTTTTTTTCCTTGCATGCTTACCTATTCCTTTTTCTTTCTAGCACTAGTCACTAGCGAAGGTCTTCCATCTCCATATCCTCAGTTATGCTTGTGATTGTTAATGTTATCTCCTCCCTCCATGTTAGACAAGTTCTTAGAGAAATCTTGTGGTTTCAAGAAGTCTTCTTCCTCATTGCACTCCTACACTATGGGTGCCTCTTTCTGTATGCCTTTCTCCTTGAAAATCTCTAGTAATTCATACATTCAGTACACCAAACTCTGGTGTTTAGGCCCTATTATCCCCTCAACATATGTTTCATCCTCAATATTGGGCTGAAGGTTGCAAGGCAATATTTTCTCTTGTATGTGTCTTCTAGTTTCCCTTCCTCCATCCATGTGTGATGTGTTCATTCCCGTAGCTTTTCCTTTTGTGCCAATAGGTTGTGGACCACCAAATGTCTAGTTTCTCTCTAGTGTTTCACTGCTAGCTTCCCTTCTTCACTCCTTACTCACTGCCTTATCCTAGATCATCTCATTATTCCTCATTGTTCAATTACCATCCTTGTTGAGTTCCACCTCATTTCTGGTTGTCGGCTTGCATTAGAAAACCACTTTCCTCTTCTCCCAACCTTCTCCATGTACCTCTTCAGATACAGGTGCTCTGGGTTTGCTTGGGAAAGATTTCAACCACACCCCCACCGCTTGTCATGATCATCCTCCTCTGAGTGATCCAGATAATCATGTTCCAAATGACCTAACGTGCCACACCAATAGCAGAACATAGATAGTCATTCATACTTGACCCCCTCATTAATTGGATATCACAACTTGTTCAGTGTCCTTAGGGCTCTTTTCAATGTCTTTTTAACATCTAGCTTGATGCATACTCTAGTAGACGCTTCCCATATGAAATTGTCCCTGTCTAGTTGTAGTACTTCCCCTAGTCGCGCTACGATGGTTTTGATCGCCACCTCCGAGTAGAAATCAGGTGGGAGACCATACAATCTCACACAAAAAGGGCTAATTTTTAGAGTGATTCTTCTTGGTTGCTTGTTTGCTTTGATTTCCTTGAAAAGCATTAGTTTATTCTCAAAATTCTAAGGATCTCCATAAAAAACTTTCTTCTTATGCCTCTAATGGAAAACTTGTATGATAAAGGTGTCTACTTCTAAATTCTTGAAAAGAACCTTTGTGAAGAGTGACTAAGCCTAGGTTAAGGTCTGCTTCATTGTCCAAATTTTGTATGGTCTATCTGTTAGAAACCTAGCAATTAGAGCACCATCAATGTGTTCATCTCCTATAATCATATCTTCTTCATTAATCTCTATCACATCTTTTGTATTCACCGTGGGTTTTATCTTTACACATCTTTCCCCAAGTTCTTCCTCCAACGTGGAGATAGGACCAGGAGAACTAGCACCTTCCTTGAATCTACAAGAGAAAGGAGACCCAATCGGGAAGGAGAGGAGACCCAATCGGGAAAGGAATATGGACACCACAAAAACCCTAACTACCAGTGCATCTAGGAGAGTCGCGGGCCAAGTATACATTTTCTACTATTCTATCTCAATTTGCATAATGAGTCTCTACCTTATGTTCTAGTTGTAAAGTATTATTCTCTCCTACCATTACTCCCCTTGAATGTAATTGGAGATTTCTTTATAACCAAGTAATATTAGGATACTTTAATTTCTTGTTACAATAAAGAAGATGAGCTGTTAGAGGAGCCAAACTAATCAACTGGAGGCCCACCTAACCAACTAGATGACCCGAAAGAAGGTGGATCGTAGACCAGATGACTGGGGAGATGACCAACTGACCTTCTAAGAGGTGAGTCATTTAGTTCAATGGTTGAACCAATCAACCCATATTGGTAACCATGGGTCTTCGCCAACAATAGGTCTCTTCATGAGATGCGGACCCTAGGTTGTGGTAATACTTGTGGCTCTAAGGAATTAGAATAGAATGGCCATAACCATCACTTTTTTTATTGCATGTTTTTGTTTGTGGGATATAACATGTATATGATACGATCCATATGTATGTGGTGATTGGATATGTATATGTATTTATAAATACAAATCCCTCAAATAGTATTATATCTAAGAAGCTTTCCATAAGAAGCACACATGAAAAGCTTGATCGACCAAGTGTGGGAGCGTCCTAGTGTGATACCCTATCTATCTCATGGAAGTGTGATGATAGATATGTGGGTCTTCCCTAGTAGGGTGCATATTCTATTGTGTGGCTTATGGGTCAAACTTAACTAGTTGGCCTTAATAGGATTAAGTGTATAGAAGAATAAAGATGGGCTATAGCAAGGAGTTGTGCATACCATCTATCCAACAATTGCATAAGATGCAATTAGAAAATGTTTCCTGGCTTAATAATTGGTCATGATTGCTAGCGTTGATTGGGTATTGACTTAGTTGTTTTGAGTCTTGGCTCACTATAAGATTCTATGCTACAATGTTCCAAATTGGTAGTGACATCTATCAATTTGAACAAAATAATGGGAATGATAATTAATTAAAGGCCTAATTATATATTGTAAAATGTTATTCAAAGCAAATCAAATCGAAAGTTGTTTTGACATAATGCAAAATTTTCTCTTGTAGAATCGAATGACAATATAATCATCATTGTGATTTGTCCTTATGAAGGACAATCTTAATGAAATATATTTCCATAACTAGTTCAAGAATTAAGAAGTGTTCCCTATGTTCCTAAAACACCAGTGCTAGTGGAACTTTCTCCATGTACGCCCAAGGCTGAAATGGATGTTTACTTGAAGCATGTCAATGATGTCGTGGACATTCAAGACCTTATACTAAGCTATATTGACTATGAGTTGCATGAGCAACATGAAAGGCATAATGTATCTAAGGTGTTTCTTGAGTGCAAGCTGACAAAGGGAGACCCAATAGAGTCCCATGTGCTCAATATGATTGAGCATGTGGAACATCTAGAATAGGGATTTCCTTTAGGTTAAGAGTTGGACACGGATATGATTTTGCAATCATTACCTTAATCATATAGCCATTTTATCATGTATTACAACTTGAGTAACATGGATAGACCGTTGTCTGAGTTGCTTGACATGTTGATATATGTTGAACCACAAATGAAGAAGGTAAAATCCAAGACGAAGATCAGCGGAATAGAGTTCAAGGACAAATGCAAGGCCAAGAAGTGTTTTGAGGCTCAAATAAAGTCCAAGTCTTGTGCACTCAAAATAAGGAGAAGGATAAGGAAACCTAGAAAATGAAGGGATGGATATCTCTACTTCAGGTATATACATAACTGACATTAACTTCACTACTTCTTTAGCATGGGTACTAGATACCAGATGTGGATCACACATTTGATCAAATGTGAAGGATTTGAAAAAAATAGACCTTTAGTGAAAGGTGAGGTTGAACTGTGTGTTGCAAATGGTGAAAGAGTTGCTTCAAGTATAGTTGGAACCTATGAGTTATCTCTACACAGTGAGCTTGTAATTGAATTGGAGAACTTCTATTAGGTACATGCAATTAATAGTAACATTATATATGTATCTTGTTTGGACAAGAATGGATTAAAATTTCTTATAAAGAATGGTCAATGTTATATTAGTAAAGATGATATCTTTTATGGTAGTGCCTCTAAATTTCTTATGGTCTATACTTCATAGATCTAGGGACAATTGTGCATAAAGTAAATATTAAAAGACTAAAACTCAGTAACTCAAACAAAACATACCTCTGGCATTGTCGTCTAGGGCACATAAATGAGAAATGCATATCTAGACTCCATAAAGATAGTTATCTAGACTATTTTGATTTTGAATCAATATAGACATGTGAGTCTTATTTGTTGTGCAAGATGACAAAGACTCCTTTCATTAGAAATAGTGAGAGGGAAATTGATCCATTAGGACTCATAAATACTGATGTGTGTGGCCCTTTTAGAACAAATGCTAGAGGTGAATATCAATACATCATTACCTTCACTGATGACTTCAATAGGTATGGTTATGTTTGTCGGGGAGGAGTGGTTCAAGTGGTTCGGCACGGTACCCCCTCATGAAGGGACCCATGTTCAAAACCCAACAACCACCTCTGAAATGGTGCACGTCGTGCATGCTGGCCAACTGTGTGCTTTAACCGATTCCCAGGTGGGCGAGACGCTCAGGGCCTGAGAGTTGTAAGCTATCTGGGGGAGTCACAAAAGTGGCACTTATATAGGGGCGGTTCTCTCGATAAAAAAAGGTATGGTTATGTTAACCTGATGAAACATAAGTCACAAACTCTTGAATAGTTCAAGGAGTTTATAATTGAAGTACATAACCACCTTGGCAAAAGTATTAAGGCACCTCATTATGATCGATGTGTAGAATACTTAAGCAAAGAGTTTGAGGACCTTCTACGAGCCCGTAGTATTGTATCACAATGGACTCCCTCTATAACACCACAACATAATGGTGTATCAGAAAGAATGAATCACACAATGCTAGATATGGTGCGATAGATGATGGGTTTAACTAATCTTCCAACTACCTTTTGGGCTTATTCTCTTAATACTATTGTGTTTGCACTGAAACTCTTACCATCTAAATCTGTTCAAAAGTCACCATATGAGATATGGTATGGGAAGTGTGCCAATGTGTCTTTTATGGGGATGCGGTGATGTGAAGCTTATATGAGGAAAATGTTTCCTAAAAATCTTGGCCCTAAATTTGATAAATGTTATTTTGTTGATATCTAAAGAACACCAAAGGATATTTATTTATTCCCTATCTGACAACAAAGTATGTATTGCTAGAGATGTTGCATTTCTAGAAAAGGAATTCATTTCCAAATGAATCAGTGGGAGGAAAGTGGAACTTGAAGAGGTTTGATGCTAACAAGAAATCATTAAACCAATAGTTGTGCAAGAGGAACAAAGAGAACCACAAGATGTTATGGAATTTCAAATTCCTTAAGTAACACAGGAACCAAGTTGATCTAGTAGGACATGCCTTGAACCCAGAAGATTTGGATATCCTATGACTCGAGAAGGTGGTGAGTTGGTAATAGATGATGAGATAAAAAACTACTATAAGCTACTAAGGGACCATAGTTTGAGAAATGGCTTGAGGCCATGAGATCTAAGATGGAATCCATGTACAACAACAAGGTATGGACCTTGGTGGATCCACCTAAAGGTGTAAAACCCATAGGGTGCAAGTGGGTCTTTAAGAAGAAGATTGTCATGGATGGTAAAGTACAAACCTATAAGGTCATATGGGTTGCAAAGGGTTTCAAACAAGTTCATGGTGTTGACTATGAAGAAACCTTTTCTCTTATTGTCATGGTTAAGTCCATCAGGATAATGCTTGCTATTGTAGCTTAATATGACTATGAGATTTGGCAAAATAGATGTTCAAACCAAATTCCTTAAAAGGAATATTGAGAGGATGTTTAAGTGATACAACCTAAATGTTATATAAATCCAATAATGCAAATAAGGTCTATAAGCTACAAAGGTCTATCAATCTGATTGAAGTAAGAATCTTAGAAATGGAGTCTTCAATTTGACAAGATAGTCAAAGAGTTTGACTTAAGTCAGAATGAAGAAGAAATCTATATGACCCCTGACCTTGCTTAGTACTTGAGTATTCTTGCATTGCTTAGTAAGATGCTAAGAAGATTAATATAATCCGTTGAGATGCTTTGTTGGCATGTGACAATCTTATGTTTTTAGTTTGGTCTTGTTTTGATAATGTTTGACCTTTGGATGCTTGTTTTGGACCAAGTTGCAATTTACCCATGTTGAGGGGTTATCTTGCAATTGGTCACACATTTTGAGTATTTCGTTAGTGCTTTAGCATCATGAGAGAGAGAGAGAGTACCTATGGGGTGCCTTATTGGACCTTGGTTGATGAGGTGGCATCATGTGGTGATGCTAGGGTTTCTAGGGTTTGCTTTGTGTCGACCCTGTTGAGCTTGGTTGAGTGTTGCAACATGTGTCTCAACCTTGTTGATGTGCTTTGGGTGTGTCTTGATCGAAACCCCTTCAATGAGTAGTTTGTTTTGACCTTGATGGTCTTGGGGTCTTTTGGTTGAGATGGTTGTCTTCTTGTGGTGTGTCTCGACCATGTTTGTTTGGTGACCTTTTGTTGTGGTCGAGACAAGGTATCTTGAGGTTTGTTTTAACCTCTAGGGTGGTGGTGTCCCAAGTGGTCGAGACCCCACCTAGGTTTTATCACCATAGGTTGTATGCATGGATGTAGTTGTGGGATGGTTGTTTTCTTGGTAGACAAGTGTTTTTTGGTGATGTCTTGTATTGAATCCTCACTCCATCTTACTTCCCTCCTACTTTGAGGATATAACACCTTTCTCCTTCATGCAAGTATAATTTTTGACCCTCCTTCATCCCTCTCTTGTTCTCATCCTTAGATCTTGGTGGAGCAAGTCTGACTGATCTTGAGTGTTTTCTAGGTCAGCCAACTTTGCATGTGGTGCTTTGGAGTTTGATCACCTTCCTTGTGGTGATTCTTGGTGGTTTTGCTTCTTGGTAAATGGTTGTAACACCTCTCTTTATGATATATAATATAAATGATCTGATGCTTTAATCATGAAGGGGGATATCACATTGATGAAATATTAGCAAATAAACACATAATTCACCATTGAGATTCATACATTGTTCTCTGAATAGGAAACTAAAATTGACTTCTAGGATATGTTTAAACATTTCTAAAAATGGAAAACTATTCATGAAAGTAAACATAATTGGATTGCCTAGTATGGATGGCACCCCACATGTTAGATCTTATAGGCCTTCTAGTCCTTGCTTGATCCTCTTGAATCCTTACTTGCTCTGATTCTTGGGGACATCGCATCCGCAGCCATGCAAAGGGGAAAAACAACACATCAGTAAATGGTACTGGAACTTTATAATATGAGCAAAGTAAATATACTTGACATGTAAGAAAACTTGACATGAATTAACTATAGCATTATTGAATCATTATCAACATGAAGAATTGAAGAGTAAATGTATGCATCCCTGTATAACTCCCCCTTAGGAGCACATGATTGCTAGGAAATCCCTTGATGCTAGGAAAGCCCTTAACAAACCCTTAAGGTCCATGATTTAGAAAAATATAAAGTGTATTAAAATTCCATTTACCTTGATCATTTACATGACATTACCATTATCATTAACATGATTCTTGAACTTAGCATGATGGGATTTCTCATTCATAACATGATCTCTTAACATGATGGGATTTCTCCATCTTGATAACTAACATGAATTAATTGAGTCATAAATCATAATCTTTAATCATAATGAACATTTTAATCATAGGACATAACTTATAGCAATCATTGATACACTCTTTATTTGTCATTTTCACTATTTATAAGCATTATTTCAACATTACTGAATGTTTTAATCTATTTTCTGTGCTTATGTTCAGATTTTGTTCATTTTAGGTGAATGTACAAGAATCTACATAGCTCGTTACTACCCACTTTGGAGTCGGTGGTACCAACACATGCTCAGGTTATAACAAAAGAAATCAAGAAAACTCGATAGTACCGACTGGACTGTCGATACTGCCGACAATGTTACAACATTTTGTCAAAAAGATATTGATGCATCTCAGTACTATTGATACTCTATCGGTAGTACTGACAACTTGATAGGTGGCCAAGCAAATTAGAGCAGTCAGTAGTACTGACACTCTATCGGTAGTACTGATGGATCGAGATCAGGTAGATCTGAAGGCTTGGTTTAATCCGACGACAGAGGTTTTAACTCGCCCAAAGTCATGCCTATGACTAAGGGGAGTTGCGGCTAGACCTAATTATCTCATCTTTTTCCATTATACGACAACGGAGAGAAAGAGGAGGAGATAGCAAAGAAGAAGGAGGCAATCCAAATGAGCAGATAGAATTGTAGCCAAAAAGTAGCAAATTGGCACACGTGCAAGAAGCAATCATTTGAACCGTCCATGGCAGGGGTTCTTCATTTTCTCCACATTGTTTTCTCTCCTTTGATGTCTTCAACCATAGAAACAATGAGGGGCTAATTCCCACATTCCTTAGGACCCGAGAGTAGCCCAGTTATGCATTATATTTGACTCTTATGCATTAATTCATCAATTTATCTTAATTTCTAGATTTATTTCTATGTGAATGAATGAACTATCCACACTTGATCACTGTAGGTAGTACTTGGACTGTTTATTGCTTTGAAAAAGCAAAATTAATAGTTATAACTTCATAGGAGTACATGTTCTATAAAACCCTTTGAGGAAGGCGGTTTAAAAATGTGAGGATATTACCCAGAGTATTCAATATAACACCTACATAATAACACAATCGATATGAGAGTGGGGTTGGTATTAAGGTAGGTATTGAATTACACTATGAGAGCAGATAATTCTCACTACATGATCTTAATCCAGAGTTAGTAGAGATTTTTATTAATGTATTAGGACTTAAGTGCAATGTTAGCCACTGTGAAACCTATATCCTAAGGAATTCACTAAGACTGAGAACAATAACCAATAATTTAGATTTATTTTCTATTTTAGATAATTAACCATATCACTCAAGTTTCTACCTAAGATGATCGTACTATAGTTAGTAATAGTTTCTGAAGTACCGTTTTACTGTGTTCGACATTCGGGCCTCATAGGCTTATATTACTATGATAGTGTATACTTGCATTTGGAGTGTATAGAATATACCTATCATGTTTTTGGCATTATTGTTGAGGAAACACTAACTTCAGAACTACGAGTGATGTGGTCGGCCATTCTAGGCCAACCCTTTTATTTTTTCTTTTATTCTTTAAAAACTGCATTTTAATATATTTATTATTTCTGCCATTAGTGTCGTGTTCTCACAACCATTTTTTCTATTTGCAGGTACTAGTGCATGGTCCATACCCAAGCCCACAACTATAGAGAGTTGTCCCCATCAGGCTTAGGGAAAGCATAGCTCCTTCGTAGACATGGGGAGTATGGAATATCATAGGACAAATTTAATTGAACTTCATCACCAACACCTCCTCCAGAGGGACTTGAGCCACCAGAGGAACCTGAGCCAATAGAAATGGGTGACCAAGTAGAAGAACATACGATCTGGGAAAGGATCAAGGCATCCTCTTCGATTGCTCAAAAAGGGCCAATCAATAGACAAGACATCAATGTCGGTAGCTACAAGATTGATCCACGATTGGTGTCAATAATCAAATCATAGACTTTATATGGACACAGCTCTGAAGATGTGATGACACACATCAACAACTTCTTCTAAAGTTGTGATATGATCAAGATAGAGAGGGTGTCGGCTATTGTCATATACTTGAAGCTATTCCCCTCATCATTGGTGGATAGTGCTAAGTCTTAGTTTCATAACCTTGACGATGAGTGCATTAAAATTTGGGAACAAATGATTGATTCTTTCTTTGAGAGGTACTTCCCACCCCAGAAGATGAATGAATTGGTCAAGAAAACCTACAACTTTAGACAAAAAGCTGATGAGTCATGTTCTGAGGCATGGGAGAGATTCCAAAACATGTTGTTGAAGGTCCCTCACCATGGCATAGATTTTCTAGGGCAGGTGAAGATTTTCTAGTATGGTCTATATAAGGGAGAAAGGACTATGCTTGATAGCACATGAGCAGGCTTCTTCCTCAACAACAAGCTAGCTCGTTGTCATGAAATCATGAAGAACAAGTCTAAGAACTAGAAATTGGGAGAAGAGAGAGAGCACCCTACAACCCTTAAAAGTATTAGGAAGTCCAAGGTTATTTCAGCCCTAAATGAGATGTTGGACTTGATTGCTAAGAATTTGTGTGTGAAAGATGGAAATTCTTCAGATGGGGGAGATGAGGAGTGCAAGTTTGCATGACAGCAACAAAAGTATAAGCATAACAACTACTGTTGGTGGAAGGATCCTAATAATTTCCAGCAAGACCCGTCCCAGGCACAATAGAATAAGCTACAACAAGTTGGTGGTCAACAGAAAGACAAAGGTCCCAGTAAAATCGACCACATTGAAGAGATGCTATGAAAGCTAGTAAGCCAAAGAAAGTGATTTTTGGCCAAAATCAAAGAGAACTTTAGAACCAAGGAGCACAAATCAACAATATAGAAACACAAATTTCTAAAATGGCAATAGAAGTGGCTTCCTTGAAAAAGCCAAGTCAACAAGCATTCCCAACCAATACTAGTGTACCTTTTGGAAATCAACAGGTCAAGGCAGGTTTACTCCATAGTGGAAGAAAATTATTGAACGATACACCATCTAGTTCAGATGCAAGAGATATCACAAGTGCTAAAGACAAAGCAGTGATGGTTGATATAGTGGAACCAAATGTTGTAGTTTAGGAAAAGAAAGCTGAGGAAGAGGTTGATGATATAAAGGAAATAATATAAAAGGCATATATCCCACCTCATTAAAGGAAAGTGGTAAAGTCGGTGCCCATTCCAAATAGTTTCAAAGCAACAAAGGATGATCAACCATTTTGGAAATTTTTAGACAACTTCAGAAAATTGGATGTCAATATCCCTTTTATTGATGCAATTGAGAAGATCCCTTCCTATGGAAAATTTTGAAAAGATCTGATCAACAAGAAAAGGACGATATAGGATTATGAGGTGTTAGTTCTGAAAGAGAAAGTCAGTGCATACATTCTGGGTACATTGCCACTGAAAACACAAGACCCAAACTGTTTCAATATATCTTGTTTTATTGGGAAGATGAAATTTAGGGAGGCCTTGTGTGACTTATGGGATAGCATCAATCTTATGCCCTTTACCAAATTTAAGAAACTAGGTTTACAGGAGTTTGAAAAGAGCAATATGGCTATTCAACTGGTGGACAATTCTATGGTGAGGCCTTATGGTATTTGCAAGGATGTTCTTGTCAAGGTGGACATGTTTGTATTTCTAGCAGACTTTGTTATCATGGAGTTGCAGGATGGGAAAGGGAACACTATTCTAATGGGGAGGCCATTTTAAGCCACAATTGATATGATTTTGGAGATGGGAAGAGGAAGACTAATGTTGGGAAATAGAGAGGAATGATTTGAAATCTTAATGCTTGATCCTACACAAACTACAAAAGCTAAAGCCCAATGTCTGATGCTATATAATGTCCAAGAAAATGTGTCATTGTTTCTAGGAAAGCCATTTCTTGAGATGGCATGTGTGATGAAGCATGTCCAAAAAGGCACAATGGAAGTGGACATCTTGGACAACAAAAATGATATATCTTTAATACAGGTGGTTCAACATCCTGGTGATACAGCAGAGGACTTTTTCCCAACAACAATGGAGGAGGCAACCTCTACCACACTTCTTCAGGCATACCCATAGTGGCCTTTAGAGGCATGTCTCATGAATCTGGTAGATGATTATACCAGACACTGTTTTTTTAGAGGAGTGCGTCTTGCTTCTCTAGATCTTTCCATGCTACTATACAAGACATTTTGAGGATTTGAGACCACCCCCACTACCATTGGTTCCTTCTTTGTGAGTCCCCTATAGTTGGAGCTAAAGCCATTGCCACCTTATTTGAAATACATTTTGTTGGAGGAAGAGGAGAAAATTTGAGTCATAATTTTGGGTTCACTAAGAGTGCAAGAAAATGAGCAACTGCTTGGGGTTTTAAAGAACCATCATGTTGCATTCGGTTTGTCTATGGAAGACATAAATGTAATCTCCCCTACTTTTTGTCAACACAAGATCACATTAGAGGAAGGAGACAAAGCTATCTCTAATTCGAACTGGGTTAGTCCAACCCAGGTGGTTCCTAAAAAAGGAGGAATAATGGTCACCACTAATTCTAATGATGAGCTAATTTCTACTCGATTAGTGACTAGGTGGCCTATTTTCATAGAGTATAGACGCTTGAATGTCACAATGCTCAAAGATCATTTTCTGCTCCCTTTAATCGACCAGATTTTAGAGCGGCTCAATGGCAGCTCTGATTTTTGTTTCATTGATGATTATTTGGGATACAATCAGATTTCCATCCAACCACATGATCAAGAGAAATCGACCGTCACTTGTCCTTATGGCACATTTGCAGATTTTTGTATGTCATTCAGTCTTTGCAATGCAACGACCACATAGCAACAACGCATGCTTACCATTTTTTCCAATATGGTAGAGTGATGTTTGAAAGTGTTTATGAATAATTTTTTGGTGTATGGGGAGTCCTTTAATGATTTCTTGGACAATCTAGATAAAGTTTTTTAAAGATGTGAGGACACTCACCTTGTTTTGAATTGGGAAAAGTGTCACATGATGGTGAGTGAAGGAATTGTCTTGGGACACAAGGTGTCCAATAGAGGAATGGATGTAGACCCCATCAAAATAGACGTGATCTCCAAACTACCTCCACCATCAACAGTGAAGGGAGTAAGGAGCTTTTTAGGACACGTTGGATTTTACCACCACTTTATCAAGGAATTTTCTAATATTTCTAACAACCTCTCTCAGAGTTGTTGAAAAAAGATGTTGATTTGAATTTAATGAGCAATGTTTGAAATATTTTGAGGTTTTAAAGGATAAGCTGGTCTCCACACCCATTGTCCAAGCTCTGGATTGGAGTCAACCTTTTGATCTGATGTGTGATGCATCATATTATGCAATAGGGGCTGTTCTAGGCCAACACCAGGATAAAGTCCCTATTGTCATCTATTATGCATCCAAAACATTAAATGATGCCTAGTTAAATTATACAACAACTAAAAAGGAATTGTTGGCAGTTTTTTTTTTTACTTTTGAGAAATTTTGTCAATATTTGATTGGGGATCATGCAACTATAAAATACTTGTTGTAGAAAAAAGATGCCAAGTCTAGGTTGATCAGGTAGATCATGTTATTGTAGGAGTTTGATATAGAGATCAAGGATAAAGTGGCACTGAGAATTTGGTGGCAGATCATCTTTCTAGGCTTGAGCAGGTTGATGAAAAGGATATTGGTATACCTATTGTGGAAGAGTTCCCTAATGAGCAACTCTTTTCTATGAGAAAGAAAGACCCATGGTTCACAAACATTGTGAACTATATGGAATGTGGAGAGTTACCAAGTGATTCGGGATACCATGAGAAGAAAATATTTTTCCACACCTTGAGGTACTATATATGAGATGACCCCATTCTGATTAGGCAGTGCAGGGATGGTATTATGAGGAAGTCTGTGCTAGATTGTGAATTACAAAGTATTCTGGCACATTGTCATTCTTTACCTACACGAGGTCATCATGCTAGTTATAAGACAACAGATAAAGTCTTAGAATGTGATTTTCATTGGCCAAATTTTTTTAAAGATGCATACAACTATGTTCATGAGTGTGATGAATGTCAACATGGACGTAATATTTCAAAGAGACACAAAATGCCACTGAATGTTTTTTAGGAAATTGAGGTGTTTGACCTGTGGGGAATAGACTTCATGGGCCCTTTCGTGTCTTCAAATTCTAATCTCTATATATTACTTGCTATAGACTGTGTATCTAAGTATGTGGTAGCAATTCCAACCCACACCAACGATGCATAGGCTGTATGTAGATTTTTGAAGGAACACATTTTTTACAGGTTTCGAGTGCCCAGTCTAATGATTAGTATTGGTGGTTCTCATTTCCCCAATAGGAATTTTGGGGCACTTTTGAGTAAGTATGGGGTGAAATATAGGGTAGGTATCCCATATTACCCCAAAACTCAAGGAGAAGTTGAAATGTCAAATAGGGAGATCAAGAAGATTTTAGAAAAGATAGTTTCAACCAACAGGACCAACTAGAGCATGTTTCTCAATGATGCTCTATGGGCATATAGGACCGCCTATAAAACACCTATAGGCACTAATCCAGTTATGTTTGTTTATGGGAGTGATTTTCATCTACCAGTGGAGTTAGAGCACAAGGCTAAGTGGGCTCTGAGAAAATTAAACTACAATTTTAACAATGCAGGAAAAAAAGATTTCTATAGTTGAATGAATTGGATGAGCTTAGATTTGATGCATATGAAAGCTCAAGAATTTATAAGAACAAGACAAAGAAAGTTCATCATCTCCATATTTTGCATAGGATATTCACTAAAGTATAGAAGGTCCTTCTGTTTAATTCTAAATTGAAGCTACATCCTGGTAAGTTGAGGTCTACATGAAGTGGAACATTTGAGGTGATTAAAGCTTTCACCCATGGATTTGTGGAGATTAGCAATGGGGCTGAGCCATTCCTTGTCAATGGCCAGTGTTTTAAGCATTACTTTGGGGGAGATGTGATGAGGAAGGAGGATGAGTCGAAGCTCATTGAGCTTCAATAATCCATTAAGTTTAGGATCATCGAGCCTATGACATAAAACAAGGGTTCTTTTTGGGAGGCAACCCAACCATATTTTATGTTCATTGCATTCCAAATTGGTAGTTTTATAGTTGCATTTTCCATTTTTACTTAGTTTGATATAAAAAATGTACCTTGATGCATTTTGTGTGGTGTGTAGGCTGAGAAAGTTGGTACTACCAACTAAATCTTGGTACTACCGGCAAGGTTATAGGGAAAAAGATGTAATCGACTGAAAAAGTCGATACTACTGAGCTCAAGCTTGATACTACTGATGAGGATATATAGACTTTGGAAAATTGAACGCTACATTTTGGTATTATCGATCACTATGCCAGTAGCACTAACTTTCTGAAGAGAAGAGGGTCGAATACCTAATAAGGACAAAGTACTACTAACACATCATCAATAGTACTCACAAAAATTTGGGCCTAAGGTTTGAGACACCGAGCTCCCACTCAGATGCATCGATGAATTTGAACGGGTCGATACTACCAACACACTATTGGTACTACCGACACCTGATGTCTGCAATCTGTGGGAGCATCAATGAGCGATCAAGATTAGCCATATCTGATGGTCAGTAGAACCAATCCATGGGGCATGTCAGTACTACCGATGACCAATTGGTACTACCGAGACATAGAAATCTGCACAACTAAAATCAGAGCATTGCAATCATCGATAGCACTGAGCACGTAGATTGTCATCCAAAAGTTGGTACAATCGGCATCGCGTCAGTACTTTTGAAGTGGTCATAGTTCGACAGGCATAGATATAAAAGGGATGGGGTGTGTATTCATTTTCTTCACACCTTCTCTTCATTTCCCTCAAACAAGCAACTGCGAGCATCCCTGAGCATCCAAACTGTACACAAAGCTCCGTTTTCTTAACCTCTTTCTCTAGAGACGACACCAAGGTGCGAAGATTCCTCATCAGTGGGGGTCCTGAACTTGGTTCCCAAACTAGGATGAATAGTCCATTCCGATGCCGAAATAAAAAAATATACAAGGAGTTGCAAAAGGGGGAGATTCATGAAACACGGTACGGAAACCGTGAGTTCATCGCCTCCATTGTCTTCACAGAAAGCATGTACATGGTCTGTGAACGTCAAGGGTTGGTAGGCTACCATCCGTTCTTTTGTGACTGGATGACATACCCAGACCTTGTCTATGAGTTTCTGGCATCAATGGAGGTTTGCATCATCCCTGATCATGGGGATGGATGGGGGGTGGCATCATCAACTTCTGTCTCTACAATGCCCACTACACCCTGACGTTGTAGCAATTCCATGCCATATATGGATGGCCATATGAGGGGGACCTCTACTACCCCAAGAATTTCACGTTTTTGGAGGCATGGGAGTGAATGTTCGAGCTACCAGAGGGTCAACACATTAGTTGGCATACTAACTCCATCAATGACATCGAGCATCCCTTTGCTCGCATTCTCCATCACCTCCGCACCAACACCATCTTTTCCAGATCCAGTGAAGGGTAGGTGAAAACCCAACCGGTTGACCTCTACTTTATGTACAAGATATTGGAGCGAAGGAGAAATTGTTTGGGCTTCGACACATTCTTTCTGCAACACATGATGGGAGTCAAGCTCCAGTAGGGAGGAAACCTCCTATTCATTTTGGAGGATTGATCTCTCTTATTGCTCTTTACCTAAACCTTGACCTCTCCCCCAACATAGCAAGAAGACAACCCATACTCTGTGGTGGGAATGTATGGCATGTTACAATATATCTAGTAGGGACAACAATAGTAGTAGGCTACATTAGCAGGCATCCATGACGTCAAGGGGTAGCTATATGAAAACTATCAGACAATTTTCCTGAATGAGCAGCTTCTCTTGGCCAACCAACAGAACATTCATATGAACCTACAATGGATGGTGGAGTACCAGCCGTCATTCTTTGGTCATTATTGGACCAGGGATACTTTGGTGGATATCCACAACCTCCACCACCTCCACAGCAGCTGCCTATTTCCAGGGGACATCCCCCACCCCTTTGATCCCACCATGCCATATCCTCTACCACCACCCACGTGATCTGGTACCACTATCCCACCTCAAAAGTTAGAATTTGATGATTTGGTCATAGTCAAGTTCAAGCTTAGGGGGTAGATGGAAAAGTTTCTATCTTTAGCTTTATTTTCTTTAATTTTTATTTTTTTTACTTTTTAATTTTATCTTTTCAAGTTGTAGGATCCACATCTATCTAGTGTAATTGTTGAGCTTAATCTGTGTTCATGGCATATGCTCTTAGTTGTGTTCCATGGCATTACATGAAAATTTTGGCTTAGATGCAATTTTTCTTAAGTTGCACCACTTAGAGGAAGCATTTGAGTTAAGGACATTTAATATGTATGTATGTCTTTAATATTCATGAAATGTGGATTAATATGGGGTTTGAGCTTAATTTGATCAAATAGTTAATGGGACCAATCTAATAAATAAATCCTAAGGTTACCCTATCACAGGTCATTAGAGAGGGGCATATCATATTTTTAGGAAAGGCTTTTTTTCTTAATTAAGTGATTCCACCCATCCTTCACTCATTATTGAATCACCACCTTGAGATGAACAAGTACTCTGATTTATTTTCTGTTGTTGCATTACATGGCATAATAGGTTACATTATAGTTAGATTACTTTTATTGCATTCGAAAAAAAGAAGAAAAACACACGTGTATGCATAAAAAAAATTTGTGCATACCATTTTAGTTGCATAAACAATTTCATATGCATTACAAGAATTCCATGGAATTCATTTTTATTTATCATTTTCATATTAGTCTCTTTTTATAAAGTTGAGTGCAGGAATGTACCTACACCAGTAAAAAAAAGGATCATAAGTAGTAAAAGCCCAAGCATAACGTCAATCATGCTAAAATCATGGGCGAATTAATGAAGAAAAAAAGTTGTTAATGTTTTAAAGTAATGAGGGAGAAAGTATTCCCTAAATCTTCTTAAAGAGATGAAGAAATCCACATGATGCATTCTTTTAGTTTCTTCCTTCATTCTCATTTAGTTGATGAGCTTGCTTGATTCATGCATCATTTTATTCAGAAAAAGTAGACATTAGGATTCAAGCATTTTCTCACTTTCACTCATATAGGTTCATCATGTTTAATTTTGCATAAAGGATTTAAATGTACTTGTGATTCTTCAATTGCCACCCATTTTAGACCATCCATTGCTCTTATTGGTAGTTTTTTCTCCTCATTAATGTTCATATGGAGAACCACTTCCAAGTAGATTGGTAGTTAGGATAGAGTAATGTAGAATAGGGAATCACATAATGCACCAAGAAAATGCCTGACTGAGTATGATGTTAACTTCTCTTTTGATAGTGTTCATTGATCTAAGGGTGGATATATTTTATGGGTGTTTTTGGTCGCTAAAGAGCAATTAGTTGTTCAGTGATTAATGTGAGTTGGTTTGGGACCACCAAGTGGGGATAGTTGAGAATTGATATTCATATTATTTTATCCTCTTAATGACTTGTCTCAAACAGATCTGACAGTGTGTTGCTCACAGATGAGCAACATTTAAGTTTAGTGGAGTATGATGCATTGTTTATTTTTCATCTTCATAGGCTAATTTGTATTGGTTTTTTGAGCACTTTTTGGTTAAATCTTGTATTAAATGTGCATCATTTACTTTTGTTAGCCAGTGACACTCATTTGCATCAAATAAGCATAATTTTAATATTTTCAAATGATTTAGCCATTTCCATAGCTTATGATCAAATTTTGTGCATTTTAGGTGAATGCACAAGAATCTCCACAACTAGGAACTACTGACTTTGCAGTCTGTGGTATCGACACATGCTCAGGTTGCAACAAAAGAAATCGAGAAAACTTGGTAGTACTGTCAGGACTATCGATAATACTGATGATGTTACAACATTTTGTCACAAATTTATCGATGCATCTCAGTAATATTGACACTCTGTCAGAAGTGCCAACAACTTGACAGGTGGTCGCGCAAATTAGAGGAGTCAATAGTACCAGCACTATGTTGGTAGTACCAACAAATCGGGATTAGGCAGATATGAAGGCTTGGTTTAATCTAACAGATGAGGTTTTAAATCACCCAAAGTTATGTCTATGACTAAGGCAAATTGTGGCAACACATCCCATTATCACACAGATAATGAGGTGTTACGCGAAAAACGTGCGGAAATCACCATAACCACAGATTATCAAAAACACGGGTTAATTAAAAACAATTGCGGAAAACATAAAAATTGTGGAACTATTACTTTCCAGTCCTCAACCTGCACAAAAACATGTCATAAATATACATACATGAAAACTGATACGTGTCCACAGCTCAGAAACAACTGTTCATCCATCACATGAGTTCACCACCTGTACAAATACATAAAGGCCCACATCCGGCCAACAGCACGATATACAACATCGTCGATCGATCATCGTGAAACAACGTCAAAACACTTCCAAGGACTTGAGAGTACAGGGATGACTCTAGACTCTACTACAAAACATCCAAACCAACAACATATCCATCGCTTGCCTTCTACCGCTCGTCAGGTTACTCGGTCGCAACACCACGACCACGACCACATCTACCTCGACCACCTAAAAAGGGTGTAAACCAGTGGAGTGAGACAATTGAACAATTGTCCCAGCGGGAAACATAACTTCCCACCGCAACTACAGAACCTCAGCAAGATGGACTATAACAGCAGATATCTAATAACAGGTATAACAAGAGCAATAAAACAAATCATTCTTTCCGACAAGCTTACCAGCTTTTCATAAGCATATAACCAGATATATCACAAGAATATGAATTGCAGGATAAGATGTATCTCTATGTAACATGATTATCAGAACAAGATATAATGTCACATAACCTGCAAGGTATAACAGAGATATTACACAAACAAGGCTCCAACCAATGTTTCATGTTTATCCTAAGCAATATATACTAAATGGCTATGTTACGTATTATTATGCCCTGAGGATTTGAATCGTACCATTCAAATCCAACCTCTGGCTGCGAAGCCTAAATCCAGTGCCATACAAGGTCAAATGGAAGAGCCGGACTCCACGACCTCCCACCTCGTGGTCAGTACACGAGTACAACACAATAAGGACCGTAGTCACATGCTGAAGTGGTCCAAGCCACAGGGTCAGCTCCATAGGCTACCCTCACTCTAGCCCGCCTTGGTACAGGTCTCAGCGCTAGTAAAACTGAGCCACGGGCCTGTTCACCGTGCTCTGAGCCATGAACGCATTCATGCTCCTTACATCACATATCCTAAGCCATGGGCCTGTTCACCATGCTCTGTATACATATCTGAGTCTGTAACCGAAGTTACACTCTTACCTCCTCATTTCCAGGCTAGGAGCAACCTACACATATTCAACAATTTGCGCTTCTAGGTTAACCCGTAGGAGAACCTGTTTCACCATCACCAAGTCCTGATGATGATGGATCTATGGCCAGGGCAAACTACATGATATAATTCCACTATAATTAATTAGTGTCTTTTAGATGGATTGTAGGATTCAACCAAGTTATAATCATGCAAGATATAACACAAAATAAAGAACATTATATTATTATTGAGACCTCATCAACCTGATCCATCACAAGGATCCAGCATCACATGTTACCACTTGGCCTCTTGTCAACCATCCAGATCCATATCAAGGATCATCACATATCACAAGATATCAATCCTTCATCATGTACTGTCACTGCCTCTCAAGGCTCACATCATCATCATGGGACCAACACATTACATTTATATAACCTCATAGAACAAATATCAAGGTAATGTTACTGATCACATATTTCTCATAGCCTTTTTATGGCTACACATCACCTGCATGGTTAGGATACACAATAACCATAGATTCAACATAAGGAATATGCTCACTTATCATGAGTTGTCATTCAAGATAATCTATTTATCAATATTACACTATTTGATGATCAGGCTTGTTAAGCACATTGTACCATAATCATGCTTACCCTTATCTCAGGATTATACAACAATCGAGGTATTTATTCTATATGGAGAGTAGGTTGGATATACAAAGCAGCACTAAAATCATCACTGTTACCATCCACTATCATTGTTGTTACCATTTTTACCATTATGCAAGCTACTAGTGTAACTATCATTGTTCTCACTAGCAATTAAGCACAAGGGTTAATTCATGCATGTCATTACTATCATTATTGCCATCATTATTATGATCATCATCATTATCTACTATTATCTTCACTGCTATATCAAGCAAACTGTTAATGTAATTTCCACTTAGTCACATTATTCCAATCATTACCATTATTATTACTTTCTCTTACTAGAAAGGCATTAACACAACTAACATCTTTGTTATCCACATATGATCATCATGACTATGTCATTATTACTATCACGTCATTATGATTATTACTAAGCAAGGCATTATTACCGAGATTTAGTTGCTCATAGACGTCTGCTGTCATGATACTTGGGGCCGTCACCAAAGGACCCAACAACCCTCACCTAAAACCTCACAACCCTCACTATAGCTACATGCTCGACTAGGCATGGGGGTTGCACGCTGCTTGCACTCAAACTGCTGCCCGCGCGCTCCTTCTGCCCGCTCGCTCACTCTGCTCGCACGCCCACTTCTACCTGCACGCTCACCTCTTGCCCGCATGCCCCTTCAAGGAGGATCGGGCGACACCAAGCTCTGCCCACACACTCACTTCTACCTGCACGCTCACCTCTTGCCCGCACGCCCCTTCAAAGGAGGATCGGGTGACACCAAGCTCTGCCAGCGCGCTCACTTCTCAAGTGAACCAGGCGACACGCATGTCGCGCGTCAGGGAGTGCTGCGCGGCACGGGCGAGATGGGTGTCGCGTGCCAGGGAATGCTGCGTGGCTCACCCCATCGGGCACGCCCGTCCCATACTCACCGCCTGCCCGACATCCTACGCTAACACCCCAACATCCACACAACTACTAGGAGAGAGAGAGAGGGAGAGAAAGTAGGAAAGGAGAGAGGGAAGCACTCTCTATAAATCGTGCAACAGCATAAGGCCTATCGGCCTGCACGCCTCTAGGAAAGGAGGGCGTGTCGCTCAGCTTACCCACTTCTGTTGCTCGCCTCACATCAAGGGGTATTGCCCGATACACCCTCACCTATCGGCCATTACACCACCTATACATGTCGGGCAACACCACCAACTACTAAGGGAAGCCCTCTCGTCCACCACAGGGACCAAAGCCTATCGGCCAACAAAAGGATAACGGTCAACATTGCCATAACTTCCAGCAAAAAAACCCATTACTCACCCTATCGCCCAACACATGGGCAGGGTATCGGCCAACCTCAAGGACATAACCCATTGTTCAACAAATCTTACATATCGTCCAACAAAGAGATGGAATATCGTCTATCTCAAAGGCAAAGGGGCCCTGTCGTCCATCAAGAGGATATGTCCAACAACTCAACCCAAGAGGGAGTATCGCCCAACACATGGTCACCATCAACCTCCAACTCAAGCATCACAAACCCTAGATCACTAGAAACCCTAAGGGTATATCGGCCAACCAAGGAAAATCAAGAATATAACAAGCTAAGCTACTAAGTTAAGTACTAACATATAACATGGCTATTGCTAGAGGTAAAGAAATTAGGGTTAGAAGTCATGCAACCCGCCTTAAGCTCCAAGCTCCAAGGAAGAAGGAACACTCCAAGGTCCAAAGCTATGCTCCACCAAGCTACTCCAAGAAGGTGTGTCGGCCACCACTTCAACTCCAAGGGGGTGTGTCGGCCAACACAAGCAAGATGGAGAGGGATATCATGCACTCAAGGTGGTGGAGAGACCAAAAGAGCAAAGGAGACTAAGGCAAGGAGAAGAGCTTCATATATAGGAAGAAGGGGGAGGAGAAACCAAGGTTTAACCATGCTAAGTGTCATCCACCCAAGGGAAACTTGTCCTAGGGTTTAAGCTAACACATTACCAAGCCAAGAGACACTTGTCCAAGCTAGACACCAAGTGTCACCAACCAAGGTCAAGCCACATGGGCGACACAAGCAAGAACTTCTGCTGGGTGACACAAACAAGCTACTGGACGACACACCAAGGTGTTGGATGACACAAAGCTCTCTTGGACGACACACACAACCCCTAGGTCGACACAAACTTACCTTGGACGACACAAGGCAAGCCAAGGCCGACACAAAGCTCAAACAAGACCAAACAATGCATCTCAAGGCCCAAACAAGCTCCACTCAGGCCCAAAGAACTCAAACAACAAGCCCAAGCCTTCCTCTCAACCCTAGAGGAAGCAAAGAGGGGAAAACATCTCACAAGATGGCAAACTTGCACACAAAACCCTAAACTTGGGTTATTTGCAAGTAGCCCCTCAAACTCTCAACAAAGCACAACAAAACCCTAATCACCACTAAAGGTGATTAGCAAGCATCAAACCACCAAGGTTAAGCAAAAACAAATAGGGTAAACCCTAAACGTAGGGCAGGGTCATTACAATCTAACCCCCTTTAAGGGATTTCGTACCCAAAATCCGAAGAGAAAAGCGAGGGATACTTCCTCCTCATCTCTTCCTCAAGCTCCCACGTGGCTTGCTCGACGCCACGACGCTGCCAAAGAACCTTTACAAGAACCTTATCTTTCTTTTTCAACTTCTTGATCCTTCTGTCCAGGATCGCCACCGGACCTTCCTCGTAGGTCACATCTGCATCAAGCTCAACCTCAACTGGCTGTATCACTGTACCTGAATCCGGATGAATTTTCTTTAACATGCTGACATGAAACACTGGATGTAACCTGTGCAACTCTGGAGGCAACCCTAACTCATAAGCTACTCTGCCAACACGTGCTATCACTGGGTAAGGCCCCATATACCTGGGAGCTAACTTGCCCTTCCTTCCAAACCTTAGCACACCTTTCCATGGCGAGCCTTTAAGGTACACTTTGTCTCCTACCTGGAACTCCAAAGGTCGTCGGCGATTGTCTGCATACGACTTCTGTCTATCCTGGGCCACTTTCAACTGTTGTTGTATCACCTTGATCTTTTCCGTCGTCTGTTGAACTAACTCAGGGCCCAACAACTGATATTCACTTGATTCATACCAACACAAAGGAGATCTGCACTTCCTCCCATACAAAGCCTCATAAGGAGCCATGTTGATGCTTCATTGGCAACTGTTGTTGTAAGCAAACTGTATCAAACTCAGATGTACATCCCAGTTGCCTAGAAACTGCAAAACACAAGCTCGAAGAAGATCTTCCAAAATCTGAATAGTCCTCTCAGACTGTCTGTCTGTCTGCGGGTGAAAAGCTGTACTGAATCTTAACTGTGTTCCCAACGCCTTGTGTAACTGTTCCCAAAAATGACTTGTGAACTGAGGACCTCTGTCAGAAACTATCGTTGCTGGCACACCATGCAAACGTACTATCTCATCCACATATACTCGAGCTAGCTTCTCAGTTGTATACATCGTCTTCACTGGTAGGAAATGGGCAGACTTAGTCAATCTGTCCACTATCACCCAAATGGAATCATGATTCCTAGTTGTCCCGCGTAGACCAACTACGAAATCCATAGTGATATGATCCCATTTCCACTGTGGTATCAGCAAAAGTTGCAACGTACCTGCCGGCTTCTGATGTTTAGCCTTCACTTGCTGACACACCGCACACCTTGCCACGAACTCAGCTACATCCTTCTTCAAACCGAGTCACCAATACAAGTCCTTCAGACTATGATACATCTTGGTGACACCTGGATGCATAGCATACATCGACGTATGTGCTGCTTCAAGCACCAACTCCCTCAGATTATCAACATCTGGAGCCACCATCCTGTCATGATAGCAAACTAGTCCATCCTCGGACTCATGAAACCCATCACGCTTGTCGCTGCCGAACTCTGATCTAATCAACTGTACCGCATTATCAGTCTGCTGTGCATCCTTGATCTGTTGTCTCAGTGTAGGCTTGACTTGCATCTGTGCGAAAAGACCAGACAGCAAAGAAACTTCCATCTGCACATTCATCTGTCTCAGAGAAACAAACATATCTCGCCTATGTCATACCAGAGAACTCAACTATGCCTTCTTTGAGGAAAGAGAAGAAGACTTCCTGCTAAGCGCATCAGCTACCACGTTCACCTTACCAGGATGGTACTCGATTGTGCAGTCGTAATCATTGATCAACTCCATCCATCGTTGCTGTTGCATTTTCAACTCTTGTTGCGTAAAGATGTACTTCAGATTCTTATGGTCCGTAAAGATCTGACATACTTCTCCATACAGATAGTGTCTCCAAATCTTTAGCGCATGAACCACTGCTGCTAACTCCAAATCATGAGTCAGATAGTTCTCATCATGCTTCTTGAGCTGTCATGAGGCAAAATAAACCACATGACAACCTAAACCTTTCTTAGAAGCGTCACAGAAAACAACATAGCCTTTCCCAGGCTCTGGAAAGATCAACACTAGAGCACTGGTCAGCATCTCCTTCAAACTCTGGAAAGCTTGCTGACATCAATCATCCCAAACAAAAGGTACATCCTTCCTGGTCAACTTCGTCATCAGTAAGGCTATCGAACTGAAGTCCTTGATAAACCTCCGGTAGTATCCTACTAAACCAAGGAAACTACGAACTTCTGTCAGTGTCTTCGGTTGTTCCTAATCTGCAACAGATTCCACCTTCTTCGGATCTACCTTGACTCCTTCAGCGGATATCACAGGGCCCAAAAAAGGTTACTTCATACAGCCAGAACTCACACTTACTGAACTTGGCATACAACTGATGTTGACGAAGAAGAGTCAATGCTCGACGAAGATGTTGCTCGTGCTCTAGCCTGTCCCGACTATAGATCAAGATGTCATCTATAAAGACTACAACAAACTGATCTAAGAACGGACGAAACACTATATTCATCAAATCCATGAAAGTAGCAGGTGCATTGGTTAACCCAAACGGCATAACCACGAACTCGAAATGAACATACCTCATCCTGAAAGCTGACTTTGGTATGTCATCCACCTTTATCCTCAACTGATGATATCCAGACCGTAGATCGATCTTCGAAAACACTGTAGCACCATGCAACTGATCGAACAGATCATCTATCCTTGGCAACGAGTACTTATTCTTGATCGTGACTTTGTTCGACTACCGGTAGTCTATACACAATCGCATCGAACCATCCTTCTTCTTAACGAACAATACGGGAGCACCCCACGGCGACGTACTCGGTCAGATAAAACCTTTCTCCAACAACTCTTGCAATTGCTTCTTCAACTCTGCCATCTTTGCTGGAGCCATCCTGTATGGTGACTGTGCAACTGGCTGTGTTCCAGGGACCAGATTGATCTCAAAATCAATCTCTCGGGGTGGAGGAACACCAGGAAACTTCTCAGGAAACACGTCTGCGAACTCTCGAACCACGGACACCTCCTCAAGACTAGGACCTTTCGCTTTGGTAACCACAACGGTATCCACCACGTGAGGTAGGAACGCTTCACATCCTTTTTGTAACAACTTATCTGCCACCATAGCTAATACTAAACACGTCGGAAGAATCTTCCTATCTCCCTGGAAGACCCACTTCCTTCCAGCAACATCAAACACTGCCTGCTTGGATCCACAGTCTAAGACAACCTTATACTTCTCGAAGGTATCCATCCCGAGGATAACATTGAAACCATGCATATCAAGTGGTATAAGATCCACTTGAATGCGATGTCCCGAGAAAGACAAAACACAAGATGGACACTCTTCTCGAAGCAAAGTAGAACCATCAAGAGGGGTTTCTAACAACAAGCTATCCTTCTTACAACTAACAGGTAGATGACAGTTTTCAAGCATACTATAGGCGATAAAAGAGTGTGTAGCACCCGGGTCAACCAGAACAGATATAAAGCAAGAAGAAGACATATCAGAATGAAATAACTCCATCTGACTTGTCACCACTCGCGGGTTGACTATCGCCTCCGGCTGATTCATGGCATAGAATCGAGTCGTTGCTTGCTGTCCACGACCTCTGCTTCCTTGAGTAGATGATCCAGCCTGAGACGCTTGACCGCGTCCTCGTCCTCTGCAACCACTGGGCTGCTGTCTCTCAGACTTCTGGAAACTCTGTCTTGGCTGCTGCGTCACTTCAACATCTCTATTCGGGCAATTAAGCCGGAAATGCCCGACTTGTCCACAAAGATGGCATGCCTTGTCCTCAAACCGTGGCCTAGCTGGCCCTGTCACTGCCACAGAAGCTGAACTATGTGCCTTGGACGGTGAAGAAACATAACCTATTCCCTTACTCGGAGACCACTGAGATGGTACACCAGCACTTCTCATCGCTGACGGTGCTGAAAACATGTGCTTCTTAAAGCCACCAGACCTTCGTCCTTGAAACTGAGTAGGGTTTTAAGAGACATAGACACTCTTTTCTCCCGTACTGTCCTCTTGATCCGCCGAACTGATTCCATGAATGTAGCAAACCACTCTCGGTTCTCCAATGCAGACACCGGGGTTGTCAACTTAGCACTTAAACCCTTCTCAAAACGTCTGATCCGTTCCTCATCCGTTGTCGCCATGTGAGGACAGAACCTCAACAGATCCATAAACTTAGCTTCATACTCAGTGACGTTCATCGTTCCTTGTCGCAACTTCTCGAACTGACTGATCTTCTCATCTAGGTACGTCTTGGGAAAGTATCTGGTGACGAACTCGTATCGAAACACTTCCCAAAAGATCACCTCACCAGGCCGCTTCTCTTCCTCGATGGTCCACCAGTGACCAGCACTACCTTTTAGAAGGTAGATAGCATGCTTTACCTTGTCTGCTTTGGGGATGTCAAGGATCCGGAAAGCCTTCTGGAGACTTGTCAGCCACAGATCTGCATCCACTGGATCAGTTGTTCCAGCATAATCCGAAGCATCCAACTCGGCGAAGCCGCTCAAAGGTCTTCCTGATACCCGATGCTTCTCCATGGGGAACCTGTGCTCACGGAGGAGGCACTGGTAATCGCTCAACTATGAGATTCATCGTAGCCATTAACTACCCCATAAGCTGTTGGTAGGAAGGGTGTTCAAGTATGGTTGGGTTAGGTTGGGGGACCTCAGGCACCCGATCTTCATGTGCCTGTCCATCTGCTCCATCAACCGATGCAACATCACTATGCTCAGGAGCATGTTCTTCATGGTTTCCAGACATCTTGGCTTTTCTTCCGTTGAGGGCAGAAGATTTTGTAAGATAACCTGGAAAACTCATAAGAACAGACTCAACCTAGTCCTAGATCCCTATAGACGCAGCGAACCTAAGGCTCTTATACCAAAACTTGTGGCAACACATCCCATTATCACACATATAATGAGGTGTTACGCGAAAAATGTGCAGAAATCACCATAACCACAGATTATCAAAAACACGGGTTAATTAAAACCGATTGTGGAAAACATATAAACTGTGGAACTATTACTTTCCAGTCCTCAACCTGCACAAAAACATGTCATAAATATACATACATGAAAACTGATACGTGTCCACAACTCAGAAACAACTGTTCATCCATCACATGAGTTCACCACCTGTACATATACATAAAGGCCCACATCCGGCCAACAGCAGGATATACAACATCGTCAATCGATCATCGTGAAACAATGTCAAAACACTACCAAGGACCTGAGAGTACAGGGATGACTCTAGACTCTACTACAAAACATCCAAAACAGCAGCATATCCATCGCTTGCCTTCTACCGCTCGTCACGCTGCTCGACCGCAACACCACGACCACTACCACGTCTACCTCGACCACCTAAAAAGGGTGTAAACCAGCGGAGTGAGACAATTGAACAATTGTCCCAGCGGGAAATATAACTTCCCACCGCAACTACAGAACCTCAGCAAGATGGACTATAACAGTAGATATCTAATAACAGGTATAACAAGAGCAATAAAACAAATCATTCTTACCGATAAGTTTACCAGCTGTTCAGAAGCATATAACCAGATATATCACAAGAATATGAATTGCAAGATAAGATGTATCTCTATGTAACATGATTATCAGAACAAGATATAATGTCACATAACCTGCAAGGTATAACAGAGATATTACACAAACAAGGCTCCAACCAATGTTTCGTGTTTATCCTAAGCAATAAATACTAAATGGCTGTGTTACATATTATTATGCCCTGAGGATTTGAATCGTACCATTCAACTCCAACCTCTGGCTGCGAAGCCTAAATCCAGTGCCATACAAGGTCAAATGGAAGAGCCGGACTCCACGACCTCCCACCTCGTGGTCAATACACGAGTACAACACAAGCTGGACCGTAGTCACATGCTGAAGTGGTCTAAGCCACAGGGTCAGCTCCATAGGCTACCCTCACTCTAGCCCGCCTTGGTACAGGTCTCGGCGCTAGTAAAACTGAGCCACGAGCCTGTTCACCGTGCTCTGAGCCATGAACGCATTCATTCTCCTTACATCACATATCCTGAGCCATGGTCCTGTTCACCATGCTCTGTATACATATCTGAGTCTATAACCGAAGTTACACTCTTACCTCCTCATTTTCAGGCTAGGAGCAACCTACACATATTCAACAATATGCGCTTCCAGGTTAACCCATAGGAGAACCTGTTTCACCATCACCAAGTCCTGACGATGATGGATCTATGGCCAGGGAAAACTACATGATATCATTCCACTATAATTAATTAGTGTCTTTTAGAAGGATTGCAGGATTCAACCAAGTTATAATCATGCAAGATATAACAGAAAATAAAGAACATTATATTATTATTGAGACCTCATCAACCTAATCCATCACAACGATCCAGCATCACATGTTACCACTTGGCCTCTTGTCAACCATCCAGATCCATATCAAGGATCATCACATATCACAGGATATCAATCCTTCATCATTTACTGTCACTGCCTCTCAAGGCTCACATCATCATCATGGGACCAACACATTACATTTATATAACCTCATAGAACAAATATCAAGGTAATGTTACTCATCACATATGTCTCATAGCCTTTTTATGGCTACACATCACCTGCATGGTTAGGATACACAATAACCATAGATTCAACATAAGGAATATGCTCACTTATCATGAGTTGTCATTCAAGATAATCTATTTATCAATATTACACTATTTGATGATCAGGCTTGTTAAGCACATTGTACCATAATCATGCTTACCCTTATCTTAGGATTATACAACAATCGAGGTATTTATTCTATATGGCGAGTAGGTTGGATATACAAAGCAGCACTAAAATCATCACTGTTACCATCCACTATCATTGTTGTTACCATTTTTACCATTATGCAAGCTACTAGTGTAACTATCATCGTTCTCACTAGCAATTAAGCACAAGGGTTAATTCATGCATGTCATTACTATCATTATTGCCATCATTATTATGATCATCATCATTATCTACTATTATCTTCATTGCTATATCAAGCAAACTGTTAATGTAATTGCCACTTGGTCACATTATTCCAATCATTACCATTATTATTACTTTCTCTTACTAGCAAGGCATTAACACAACTAACATCTTTGTTATCCACATATGATCATCATGACTATGTCATTATTACTATCATGTCATTATGATTATTACTAAGTAAGGCATTATTACCGAGATTTAGTTGCTCATAGACGTCTACTGTCATGATACTTGGGGCCGTCACCAAAGGACCAACAACCCTCAACTAAAACCTCACAACCCTCACTATAGCTACATGCTCGGCTAGGCATGGGGGTTGCAGCTGCTTGCACTCAAATTGCTGCCCACGCGCTCCTTCTTCCCGCTCTCTCACTCTGCTCGCACACCCACTTCTACCTGCACGCTCACCTCTTGCCCGCACGCCCCTTCAAAGGAGGATCGGGCGACACCAAGCTCTGCCCGCGCACTCACTTCTACCTACACGCTCACCTCTTGCCCGCGCGCCCCTTCAAAGAAGGATTGGGCGACACCAAGCTCTGCCCGCGCACTCACTTCTCAAGTGAACCAGGCGACACGCATGTTGCGCGTCAGGGAGTGTTGCGCGGCTCGGGCGAGATGGGTGTCGCGTACCAGGGAATGTTGCGCGGCTCACCCCATCGGGCATGCCCGTCCCGTACTCACTTCCTGCCCGACATCCTAGGCTAACACCCCAACATCCTCACAACTGCTAGGAGAGAGAGAGGGAGAGAAAGTAGGAAAGGAGAGAGGGAAGCACTCTCTATAAATCGTGCAACAGCATAAGGCCTATCGGCCTGCACGCCTCTAGGAAAGGAGGGCGTGTCGCTCAGCATACCCACTTCTGCTGCTCGCCTCACATCAAGGGGTATCGCCCGATACACCCTCACCTATCGGCCATTACACCACCTATACATGTCGGGAAACACCACCAACTACTAAGGGAAGCCCTCTCGTCCACAATAGGGACAAAAGCCTATCGGCCAACAAAAGGATAACGTTCAACATTGCCATAACTGCCAACAAAAAAACCCATTACTCACCCTATCGCCCAACACATGGGAAGGGTATCGGCCAACCTCAAGGACATAACCCATTGTTCAACAAAGCTTACATATCATCCAATAAAGAGATGCCATATCGTCTATCTCAAAGGCAAAGGGGCCCTGTCGTCCATCAAGAGGATATGTCCAACAACTCAACCCAAGAGGGAGTATCGCCCAACACATGGTCACCATCAACCTCCAACTCAAGCATCACAAACCCTAGATCACTAGAAACCCTAAGGGTATATCGGCCACCCAAGGAAAATCAAGAATAAAACAAGCTAAGCTACTAAGTTAACTACTAACATATAACAAGGCTATTGCTACAGGTAAAGGAATTAGGGTTAGAAGTCATGCAACCCGCCTTAAGCTCCAAGCTCCAAGGAAGAAGGAACACTCCAAGGACCAAAGCTATGCTCCACCAATCTACTCTAGGAAGGTGTGTCGGCCACCACTTCAACTCCAAGGGGGTGTGTCGGCCAACACAAGCAAGATGGAGAGGGATATTGTGCACTCAAGGTGGTGGAGAGACCAAAAGAGCAAAGGAGACTAAGGAAAGGAGAAGAGCTTCATATATAGGAAGAAGGGGGAGGAGAAACCAAGGTTTAACCATTCTAAGTGTCATCCACCCAAGGGACACTTGTCCTAGGGTTTAAGCTAACACATTAGCAAGCCAAGAGACACTTGTCCAAGCTAGACACCAAGTGTTACCAACCAAGGTCAAGCCACATGGGCGACACAAGAAAGAACTTCTGTTGGGCGACACAAAGAAGCTAGTGGGTGACACACCAAGGTGTTGGATGACACAAAGCACTCTTGGACGACACATACAACCCCTAGGTCGACACAAACTTACCTTGGACGACACAAGGCAAGCCAAGGCCAACACAAAGCTCAAACAAGCCCAAACAACGCATCTCAAGGCCCGACAAGCTCAACTCAGGCCCAAAGAACTCAAACAACAAGCCCAAGCCTTCCTCTCAACCCTAGAGGAAGCAAAGAGGGGAAAACATCTCACAAGATGGCAAACTTGCACACAAAACCCTAAACTTGGGTTATTTCCAAGTAGCCCCTCAAACTCTCAACAAAGCACAACAAAACCCTAATCACCACTAAAGGTGATTAGCAAGCATCAAACCACTAAGGTTAAGCAAAAACAAACAGGGTAAACCCTAAAAGCAGGTCAGGGTCCTTACAATCTAACCCCCTTTAAGGGATTTCGTACCCGAAATCCGAAGAGAAAAGCGAGGGATATTTCCTCCTCATCTCTTCCTCAAGCTCCCACGTGGCTTCCTCGACGCCACGACGCTTCCAAAGAACCTTTACAAGAACCAAATCTTTCTTCTTCAACTTCTTGATCCTTCTGTCCAGGATCACCACCGGACCTTCCTCGTAGGTGACATCTACATCAAGCTCAACCTCAACTGGTTGTATCACTGTACCTGAATCCGGATGACTTTTCTTTAACATGCTGACATGAAACACTGGATGTAACCTGTGCAACTCTAGAGGCAACCCTAACTCGTAAGCTACTCTGCCAACACGTGCTATCACTGGGTAAGGCCCCATATACCTGGGAGCTAACTTGCCCTTCCTTCCAAACCTTAGCACACCTTTCCACGGCGAGACTTTAAGGTACACTTTGTCTCCTACCTAGAACTCCAAAGGTCGTCGGTGATTGTCTACATACGACTATGTCTATCCTGTGCCACTTTCAACTGTTGTTGTATCACCTTGATCTTTTTTCGTCGTCTGCTGAACTAACTCAGGGCCTAACAATTGATATTCACCTGATTCATACCAACACAAAGGAGATCTGCACTTCCTCTCATACAAAGCCTCATAAGCAGCCATGTTGATGCTTCGTTGGTAACTGTTGTTGTAAGCAAACTCTATCAAACTCAGATGTACATCCCAGTTGCCTAGAAACTGCAAAACACAAGCTCGAAGAAGATCTTCCAAAATTTGAATAGTCCTCTCAGACTGTCTGTCTGTCTGTGGGTGAAAAGCTATATTGAATCTTAACTGTGTTCCCAACGCCTTGTGTAACTATTCCCAAAAACGACTTGTGAAGTGAGGACCTCTATCAAAAACTATCGTTGCTGGCACACCATGCAAACGTACTATCCCATCAACATATACTCGAGCTAGCTTCTCAGTTGTATACATCATCTTCACTGGTAGGAAATGGGCAGACTTAGTCAATCTGTCCACTATCACCCAAATGGAATCATGATTCCTAGTTGTCTGGGGTAGACCAACTACGAAATCCATAGTGATATGATCCCATTTCCACTGTGGTATCGCCAAAGGTTGCAATGTACCTGCCAGCTTCTGATGTTCAGCCTTCACTTGCTGACACACCGCACACCTTGCCACAAACTCAGCTACATCCTTCTTCAAACCGAGCCACCAATACAAGTCCTTTAGACTATGATACATCTTGGTGACACCTGGATGCATAGCATACATCGACGTATGTGCTTCTTCAAGCACCAACTCCCTCAGATTATCAACATCTGGAACTACTATCCTGTCATGATAGCAAACTAGTCCATCCTCGGACTCATGAAACCCATCACGCTTGTCGCTGCCAAACTCTGATCTAATCAACTGTACCGCATTATCAGTCTGATGTGCATCCTTAATCTGTTGTCTCAGCGTAGGCTTGACTTGCATCTGTGCGAAAAGACCAGACAGCAAAGAAACTTCCATCTATACATTCATCTGTCTCAGAGAAACAAACATATCTCGCCTATGGCATACCAGAGAACTCAACTGTGCCTTCTTTGAGGAAAGAGAAGAAGACTTCCTGCTAAGTGCATCAGCTACCACATTCGCCTTACCAGGATGGTACTCGATAGTGCAGTTGTAATCATTGATCAACTCCATCCATCGTCACTGTCCAATATTCAACTCTTGCTGCGTAAAGATGTACTTCATATTCTTATGGTCCGTAAAGATCTGACATACTTCCCCATACACATAGTGTCTCCAAATCTTTAGCGCATGAACCACTGCTGCCAACTCCAAATCATGAGTCGGATAGTTCTCCTCATGCTTCTTCAGCTGTCGCGAGGCAAAAGAAACCACATGATCTTCCTGCATCAACACGCAACCTAAACGTTTCTTAGAAGCATCACAGAAAACAACATACCCTTTCCCAGGCTCTGGCAAGATCAACACTGGAGCACTGGTCAGCTTCTCCTTCAAACTATGGAAAGCTTGCTGACATCGATCATCCCAAACAAAAGGTACATCCTTCCAGGTCAACTTCGTCATCAGTAAGGCTATCGAACTGAAGTCCTTGATAAACCTCCGATAGTATCCTGCTAAACCAAGGAAACTACGAACTTCTGTCGGCGTCTTCGGTTGTTCCTAATCTGCAACAGATTCCACCTTCTTCGGATCTACCTTGACTCCTTCAGTGGATATCACATGGCCCAAAAAAGGTTACTTCATCCAGCCAGAACTCACACTTACTGAACTTGGCATACAACTGATGTTGACGAAGAAGAGTCAATGCTCGACGAAGATGTTGCTCGTGCTCTAGCCTGTCCCGACTATAGATCAAGATGTCATCTATAAAGACTACAACAAACTGATCTAAGAACGGACAAAACACTATATTCATCAAATCCATGAAAGTAGCAGGTGCATTGGTTAACCCAAACGGCATAACCACGAACTCGAAATGAACATACCTCGTCCCTAAAGTTGACTTTGGTATGTCATCCGCCTTTATCCTCAATTGATGATATCCAGACCGTAGATCGATCTTTGAAAACACTGTAGCACCACGCAACTGATCGAACAGATCATCTATCCTTGGCAACGGGTACTTCTTCTTGATCGTGACTTTGTTCAACTGTCGGTAGTCTATACACAACCGTATCGAACCATCCTTCTTCTTAACGAACAACACGGGAGCACCCCACGGCGATGTACTCGGTCGGATAAAACCTTTCTCCAACAACTCTTGCAACTGCTTCTTCAACTCTGCCATCTCTGCTGGAGCCATCCTGTATGGTGACTATGCAACTGGATGTGTTCCAGGGACCAGATTGATCTCAAAATCAATCTCTCGGGGTGTAGGAACACCAGGAAACTCCTCAGGAAACACGTCTGCGAACTCTCAAACCACGAACTCCTCCTCAAGACTAGGACCTTTCTCTTTGGTAACCACAACGATATCCACCACATGAGCTAGGAACGCTTCACATCCTTGTCGTAACAACTTATCTGCCACCATAGTTGATACTAAACACGTCGGAAGAATCTTCCTATCTCCCTGGAAGACCCACTTCTTTCCAGCAACATCAAACACTGCCTGCTTGGATCTACAGTCCAAGACAACCTTATACTTCTCTAAGGTATCCATCCCGAGGATAACATCGAAACCATGCATATCAAGTGGTATAAGATCCACTTGAATGCGATGTCCCGAGAAAGACAAAACACAAGATGGACACTCTTCTCAAAGCAAAGAAGAACCATTAAGAGGGGTTTCTAACAACAAGCTATCCTTCTTACAACTAACAGGTAGATGATAGTTTTCAAGCATACTATAGGTGATAAAAGAGTGTGTAGCACCCGGGTCAATCAGAACAGATGTAAAGCAAGAATAAGACATATCACAATGAAATAACTCCATCTGACCTGTCACCACTCGCAGGTTGAATATCGCCTCCGACTGATTCATGGCATAGAATCGAGTTGTTGCTTGCTGTCCACGACCTCTGCTTCCTTGAGCAGACGATCCAGCCTGAGACGCTTGACCACGTCCTCGTCCTCTGCTACCACTGGGCTGCTATCTCTCAGACTTTTGGAAACTCTGTCTCGGATGTTGCGTCACTTCAACATCTCTATTCGGGCAATTAAGCCTGAAATGCCCGACTTGTCCACAAAGATGACATGCCTTGTCCTCAAACCGTGGCCTAGTTGGCCCTGTCACTGCCACACAAGCTGAACTGTGTGCCTTGGATGGTGAAGAAACATAACCTCTTCCCTTACTCGGAGACCACTGAGATGGTACACCAACACTTCTCATCGCTGACGGTGCTGAAAACCTGGGCTTCTTAAAGCCACCAGACCTTCGTCCTTGAAATTGAGCAGGTCTTTTAAGAGACATAGACACTCTTTTCTCCCGTACTGTCCTTTCGATCCGCCGAACTGATTCCATGAACGTAGCAAACCGCTCTCGATTCTCCAATGCAGACACTAGGGTTGTCAACTCAGCACTTAAACCCTTCTCAAAACGTCTGATCCGTTCCTCATCCGTTGCCGCCATGTGAGGACAGAACCTCAACAGATCCATAAACTTAGCTTCATACTTGGTGACATTCATCGTTCCTTGTCGCAACTTCTCGAACTGACTGATCTTCTCATCCAGGTACGTCTTGGGAAAGTATCTGGTGACGAACTCGCGTCGAAACACTTCCCAACAGATCACCTCACCAGGCCGCTTCTCTTCCTCGATGGTCCACCAGTGACCAACACTACCTTTCAGAAGGTAGACAGCATGCTTTACCTTGTCTGCTTCGGGGATGTTAAGGATCCGGAAAGCCTTCTCGAGACTTGTCAGCCACAGATATGCATCCGCTGGATCAGCCGTTCCAGCATAATCCGAAGCTCCAACTCGGCGAAGCCGCTCAAAGGTCTTCCCGATACCCGATGATTCTCCATGGGGAACATGTTCTCGTGGAGGAGGCACTGGTAATCGCTGAACTATGAGATTCATCGTAGCCATTAACTGCCCCATAAGATGTTGGTAGGCAGGGTGTTCAAGTATGGCTGGGTTAGGTTGGGGGACCTCAGGCACCCGATCTTCATGTGCCTGTCCATCTGCTCCATCAACCGATGCAACATCACTATGCTCAGGAGCATGTTCTTCATGGTTTCCAGACATCTTGGCTTTTCTTCTACTGAGGGCAGAAGATTTTGTAAGATAACCTGGAAAACTCATAAGAACAGACTCAACCTAGTCCTAGATCCCTGTAGACACAGCGAACCTAAGGCTCTGATACCAAAACTTGTGGCAACACATCCCATTATCACACAGATAATGAGGTGTTACGCAAAAAATGTGCGGAAATCACCATAACCACAGATTATCAAAAACACGGGTTAATTAAAACCGATTGCGAAAAACATATAAACTGTGGAACTATTACTTTCCAGTCCTCAACCTGCACAAAAACATGTCATAAATATACATACATGAAAACTGATACGTGTCCACAGCTCAGAAACAACTGTTCATCCATCACATGAGTTCACCACCTGTACATATACATAAAGGCCCACATTCGGCCAACAATAGGATATACAACATCGTCGATCAATCATCGTGAAACAACGTCAAAACACTGCCAAGGACCTGAGAGTACATGGATGACTCTAGACTCTACTAAAAAACATCCAAAACAGCAACATATCCATCACTTGCCTTCTACCGCTCGTTAGGTTGCTCGGCCGCAACACCACGACCATGACCACGTCTACCTCGACCACCTAAAATGGGTGTAAACCAGCAGAGTGAGACAATTGAACAATTGTCCCAGTGGGAAACATAACTTCCCACCCCAACTATAGAACCTCATCAAGATGGACTATAACAGCAGATATCTAATAACAGGTATAACAAGAGCAATAAAAAAATCATTCTTGCCGACAAGCTTACCAGCTGTTCAGAAGCATATAACCATATATATCACAAGAATATGAATTGCAAGATAAGATGTATCTCTATGTAACATGATTATCAGAACAAGATATAATGTCACATAACCTGCAAGGTATAACAGAGATATTACACAAACAAGGCTCCAACCAATGTTTCGTGTTTATCCTAAGCAATATATACTAAAAGGATGTGTTACATATTATTATGCCCTAAGGATTTGAATCGTACCATTCAAATCCAACCTCTGGATGCGAAGCCTAAATCCAGTGCCATACAAGGTTAAATGGAAGAGCCGGACTCCACGACCTCCCACCTCGTGGTCAGTACACGAGTACAACACAAGCAGGACCGTAGTCACATGCTGAAGTGGTCTAAGCCACAGGGTCAACTCCATAGGCTACCCTCACTCTAGCCCGCCTTGGTACAGGTCTCGGCGCTAGTAAAACTGAGCCACGGGCCTGTTCACCGTGCTCTGAGCCATGAACGCATTCATGCTCCTTACATCACATATCCTGAGCCATGGGCCTATTCACCATGCTCTGTATACATATCTGAGTCTGCAACCGAAGTTACACTCTTACCTCCTCATTTTCAGGCTAGGAGCAACCTACACATATTCAACAATATGAGCTTCCAGGTTAACCCATAGGAGAACCTGTTTCACCATCACCAAGTCCTGACGATGATGGATCTATGGCCAGGGCAACTACATGATATAATTCCACTATAATTAATTAGTGTCTTTTAGATGGATTGTAGGATTCAACCAAGTTATAATCATGCAAGATATAACAGAAAATAAAGAACATTATATTATTATTGAGACCTCATCAACTTAATCCATCACAAGGATCCAGCATCACATGTTACCACTTGGCCTCTTGTCAACCATCCAGATCCATATCAAGGATCATCACATATCACAAGATATCAATCCTTCATCATGTACTGTCACTGCCTCTCAAGGCTCACATCATCATCATGGGACCAACACATTACATTTATATAACCTCATAGAACAAATATCAAGGTAATGTTACTCATCACATATGTCTCATAGCCTTTTTATGGCTACACATCACCTGCATGGTTAGGATACACAATAACCATAGATTCAACATAAGGAATATGCTCACTTATCATGAGTTGTCATTCAAGATAATATATTTATCAATATTACACTATTTGATGATCAGGCTTGTTAAGCACATTGTACCATAATCATGCTTACCCTTATCTCAGGATTATACAACAATCGAGGTATTTATTCTATATGGAGAGTAGGTTGGATATACAAAGCAGCACTAAAATCATCACTGTTACCATCCACTATCATTGTTGTTACCATTTTTACCATTATGCAAGCTACTAGTGTAACTATCATTGTTCTCACTAGAAATTAAGCACAAGGGTTAATTCATGCATGTCATTACTATCATTATTTCCATCATTATTATGATCATCATCATTATCTACTATTATCTTCATTGCTATATCAAGAAAACTTTTAATGTAATTGCCACTTGGTCACATTATTCCAATCATTACCATTATTATTACTTTCTCTTACTAGCAAGGCATTAACACAACTAACATCTTTGTTATCCACATATGATCATCATGACTATGTCATTATTACTATCATGTCATTATGATTATTACTAAGCAATGCATTATTACCGAGATTTAGTTGCTCATAGACATCTACTGTCATGATACTTGGGGCCATCACCAAAGGACCCAACAACCCTCACCTAAAACCTCACAACCCTCACTATAGCTACATGCTCGGCTAGGCATGGGGGCTGCATGCTGCTTGCACTCAAACTGCTTCCTGCGCGCTCCTTCTGCCCGCTCGCTCACTCTGCTCACACGCCCACTTCTACCTGCACGCTCACCTCTTTCCCGCACGCCCCTTCAAAGGAGGATCGGGCGACACCAAGCTCTGCCCGTACGCTCACTTCTACCTGCACGCTCACCTCTTTCCCGCACGCCCCTTCAAAGGAGGATCGGGTGACACCAAGCTCTTCCCGCGCACTCACTTCTCAAGTGAACTAGGAGACACGCATGTCACGCGTTAGGGAGTGTTGCGCGGCTCGGGAGAGATGGGTGTCGTGCGCCAGAGAATGTTGCGCGACTCACCGCATCGGGCACGCCCGTCCCATACTCACCGCCTGCCCGACATCCTAGGCTAACACCCCAACATCCTCACAACTACTAGGAGAGAGAGAGGGAGAGAAAGTAGGAAAGGAGAGAGGGAAGCACTCTCTATAAATCGTGCAACAGTATAAGGCCTATCGGCCTGCACGCTTCTAGTAAAGGAGGGTGTGTCGCTCAGCTTACCCACTTCTGCTACTCGCCTCACATCAAGGGGTATCGCCCGATACACCCTCACCTATCGGCCATTACGCCACCTATACATGTCAGGCAACACCACCAACTACTAAGGGAAGTCCTCTCGTCCACCACAGGGACCAAAGCCTATCGGCCAACAAAAGGATAACGCTCAACATTTCCATAACTGCCAGCAAAAAAACCCATTACTCACCCTATCGCCCAACACATGGGCAGGGTATCGGCCAACCTCAAGGACATAACCCATTGTTCAACAAAGCTTACATATCGTCCAACAAAGAGATGCCATATCGTCTATCTCAAAGGCAAAGGGGCCCTGTCGTCCATCAAGAGGATATGTCCAACAACTCAACCCAAGAGGGAGTATCGCCCAACACATGGTCACCATCAACCTCCAACTCAAGCATCACAAACCCTAGATCACTAGAAACCCTAAACCCTAAGGGTATATCGGCCACCCAAGGAAAATCAAGAATAAAACAAGCTAAGCTACTAAGTTAACTACTAACATATAACAAGGCTATTGCTAGAGGTAAAGGAATTAGGGTTAGAAGTCATGCAACCCGCCTTAAGCTCCAAGGAAGAAGGAACGCTCCAAGGTCTAAAGATATGATCCACCAAGCTACTCCAGAAAGGTGTGTCGGCCACCACTTCAACTCCAATGGGGTGTGTCGGCCAACACAAGCAAGATGGAGAGGGATATCATGCACTCAAGGTGGTAGAGAGACCAAAAGAGCAAAGGAGACTAAGGCAAGGAGAAGAGCTTCATATATTGGAAGAAGGGGAAGGAGAAACCAAGTTTTAACCATGCTAAGTGTCATCCACCCAAGGGACACTTGTCCTAGGGTTTAAGATAACACATTACCAAGCCAAGAGACACTTGTCCAAGCTAGACACCAAGTGTCACCAACCAAGGTCAAGCCACATGGGCGACAGAAGCAAGAACTTCTGCTGGGCGACACAAACAAGCTACTGGGTGACACACCAAGGTGTTGGACGACACAAAGCTCTCTTGGACGACACACACAACCCCTAGGTCGACACAAACTTACCTTGGACGACACAAGGCAAGCCAAGTCCGACACAAAGCTCAAACAAGCCCAAACAACGCATCTCAAGGCCCAAACAAGCTCAACTCAGGCCCAAAGAACTCAAACAACAAGCCCAAGCCTTCCTCTCAACCCTAGAGGAAGCAAAGAGGGGAAAACATCTCACAAGATGGCAAACTTGCACACAAAACCCTAAACTTGGGTTATTTGCAAGTAGCCCCTCAAACTCTCAACAAAGCACAACAAAACCCTAATCACCACTAAAGGTGATTAGCAAGCATCAAACCACCAAGGTTAAGCAAAAACAAACAGGGTAAACCCTAAACGCAGGTCAGGGTCCTTACACAAATTATGACCAGAACTAATTATCTCATCCTTTTCCATTTTACAACAATAGGGAGCAAGAGGATGGGATTGAAAAGAAGAAGGAGGCAATCCAAATTATTTGGGTACTTCTAGCAGATAGAATTGCATCCAGAAGCCAGCAAATTGGCATGTGCGTGAGAAGGGGTCGTTTGAATCGTACACATTAGATGTTCTTCATGTTTTCCATGTTTTTTCCTCCTTTGATGTCTTTGACCATGGAAACCATGACGGGCTAATCCCCACATTTGTTAGGACCCGGGAGTAACACCGTTATTCATTGGATTTGACTGTTATGCATTAATTCATCGATTTCTCTTAATTTTGGATTTATTTCTATGTGAGTGCGTGAACTATCCATGCTTGATCACCATAGGTTGTACTTGGAGTATTAATTCCTTCGGAAAAGGGAAATTAATAGTCACAACTTTATAAGAATACACATGTAGAAAACACTTTGAGGAAGGCAGTTTAAAAATGTGAGGAGATTAAATAAATCACCTATCTAATAACACAATTGATATGAGAGTGGGGTTGGTATTAGGTTAGGTAGTGAATTACACCTTAAGAGTGGGTAATTCTCACTACATGCTCTTAATCCAGAGTTATGAGAGATTTTTATTAATGTATTAGGACTTAAGTGCAATGTTAGTCATGGTGAAACCAATATCGTAAGGAATTCACTACGACTGAGAACAACAACCAATAATTTAGATCTATTTTCTATTTTAGATAATTAACCAATTAAATCACTCAAGTATTTTCAGCCTAAGTTGATCGTACTATAGTTAGTAATAGTTTCTGAAGTAATGTTTCCCTCTGTTTGACATTTGGGCCTCATAGGCCTACATTACTATGATAGTGTATAGTTGTGTTTAGAGAGTATAGAAAATACCTACCAATCATCAAGCAATAATATTGAGTGATCATGATTAAAACATTAAACTTAAAATAATAATGTCTACTGTGTACTTAACATGTAAACAATCATAATTACTTGTGCTCAACAACATGACCCATTTACATGGAGAACATTTGAGTCTAAGATGGTCTCTCTTGATCCTTAAGTCAACATTAGGTGAAACTTCCTCTTGTTTTGACCGGGCTCTAAAACTTGGACATAAACATCATCAATCGATACCTTGTATTGATCTTTGGTTGAATTAGGGTGAATTAGGGTTTGAGTACAGTGGTGTTAGGCTCAGTAATCAACATCATTTACTAAGGAAAACTAGGTTGGATTAGATCACCTTAATCATACATGGTACATAATTATGGTTTCATTATTCAAATTAGGTTTTCAACTAAAACATCAAAATGAAAATGAAACTCATGACTGGAAAACCTTAAAATCAGATTCCTCTTGAAAAACCCCTTCCAATGACTATTTATTCATATTTTCTGAGCATCCTATGATTTACTATGAATATTTGAAAACTGACCAATTAGAATCCAATAAACCCATAGTGTGACACTGATTTGATTTGAAAATAAACTTAATATAAATAAATTGTGTATTGACCAAAGGACCTTAGGCATGCATTACATGCAATCAATTAGGCGGGGGCAATCTTTTCATTTTTCCTTATCTATCAAAATCATGAAAAAAGAAAATAAGAGCTCAATTACCCCTACTGCACTTGTAATATAAATTATTCAATTAAAGTAGTATAGATACCATGGTCTTTTAACTACATGGTTTGTTCCTTCTTCATATTAGGTGCAAGGAAGAAACCTAGAGGGGGATCAATCAATCAAAACTCACGAGTTGCGATCAATCAGACAAACAGGAAGGTAGAAGATGCTTCCTCATGTGAAGATGAGCCCAAAGAGCCAAAGCCCAACTTCTAGGGCACATTATGACCCTAGAGCCTACCGGAGAAACCTATGAAATAGGGGAGGGAAAATGAATGTTCAAAGTCAAAGGTAAAAGGCTCGAAATCCACCAACAATGACTGGAAAACAAACATAGTGACATTGCAAAATCGAGCAATCTAAGCATATTGAAATGCCATGGTGACTAGTGTCAGCGAGCATGGCGGCGTAGCTATAGGGTACGTTGTTTGGGTAAGAGATGTAGAAACAAACCCAATAGTTTGAGGGTGCTTACTGATACAACAATTTCCTGGGGGTGGAAATAGATGTGAGGTGTGGGTTGTCATCGCCAAAGATCCCCTTTGAGTAGGTCGAGAACCTTGAGGGTGTTGGGAGGGAGAATTGAGTGAGGAGAAGGAGTATATGGTGTTTAGTGATACTTTAGGGTTCTTTAAATAGGTGTGTGTAGCATCAAGGTGGTATATGGTAGAGAGCGGTTTAGAGCCAAATTTGGGCATTTCTTCATTGAGTCAAGAGAGAAGGTGAGTTATGGCTTGCTAGGCTTAGGGGAGGAAGATGAATTCAGTGTTGGAATAAAATAGTGAATCAAGGTAGTGACTGTAGCGAGAGAGATCAAGGAAGGAGAAACTTTGAAATTGTTTTGGTCTTCCAAAATAACGGGAGGTAGGAGAAAAGACAGGAGACGTCAGATCAATATCGAATGCTGGTACAAGTGACGCAAAATTAAAAGTGTGAGTGATAGGAGGAAAATAACTAAACTTTAGGAAATACATTCTATTAAACGTAAATTTCATTGTTTATATAGTGAAACTATATACAAAAATATCCTAATCTAATTGGAGGGTCAAAATGGATCAAATGAGTTCAAATTTGAACCATTGGTAAATTAGATGATCTAGAATATTATTGTGAAGTTAGAATTCGTTTTTCTTCATATATTTGTCCATAACTTTTATATTGAGCATTAATATGCATTAAAAGTAATATATTTTTAAAAGGGATTTTATTATTGAATTCTTGAGTCATAATTTAGATATCTACTCATTCAATAGTGACATTGTCATCTTATTAACCTCTTTCTATGCTTTATGTCCATTTTGGAGGAGACTGAAACTGGAAGAGGATTAATATGAGTTATTTGATATACATAATGCATATTTGAGAGCAAAAATGAAATTGAGTCTTAATTTAAGTTTTTATATCCTATTTTCATATGAGGACAACCATTATTGGTATTTTGCATTAAAACCCCTCAACTATTATTATTTATAAAAACTCCATTCTATGTTTTAAATTGGCAATGAAAATTGGGATGACGATTCTACCCACCTTGAAACAAATTTCATCCTCGAAAGTTTCTAGAGTACTACCCACCTCAGGGTTTTTGTTAATTTTTTATCCAATGAAAGAATTACTAAAATTTGCATGAAAAGGTAAGTGTATTTCATAAAAAGTGTTCAAATGAACATAAGATAATTATTACATTATTCTTCATCTTCCTTCTCTACTTCCACAACAGAAATTCTAGCTTGTCTCTTGGAAGGTGGATTATGGTCCTTGTTCTGGTCATGGTCCTTCTTTGTGAGCTTAGGGAAGCTTAACTTGAGGTGTCTAGTTTCTCCACAATAGTAGGATGCCCCTATACCATACCTGCATGGGCCTTCATGATTCTTCTTACACATTGGATATTGGGGCTTCTCAACTTCTACTTCAGGCTCAGGTACCTTCTGCTTAGGGTTGTTGGGAGGTTGGTATTGGTTGTTCTTCTAGGGAACTTCCTTCTTATAGGATTTCCTAGGGTGATCTTCATTCTCTAGGGATGCATCTAGGGAAACCTGGGGGGTTCTATGGCCTCTTCCAGACAAGGCAAAACTCTAGTCAGGCTTGATTCATGAATTTCTTGGTACTGCGACGTTCATCATAATAATATACATATCTTTGGAGGACCGTGCACTTCATGGTGTACTGGGTAACAGTCATGTCACCCACTTGAGCCAGTTTGGTAAACTCTAGCTCCTTCTTCTCAATCATAGCTTCAAACACATAGTGCTCCTGGAAGGCTTGTACAAATCCTTCCCATGTTAGTGGAGGTTCTCCAACTACCCTTGAGTTGAGGTAGTTTTCTCACCATGTGTGGGTTACTCCTTTGAGAATTTGGGTTGGAAAGTGAACCTTAGAGTGTTGAGGGTAGTCAGTGTCTCAGAAGCAATTCTCCATGCCTCTAATCCACTCCTCAGCTTTGGTGACTACATCAATCTCTCCTCTACATGAGAAAGAGTCAGGCCTTATCTTTAGGAAATCCACTAAAGTTATCTCATGATGTGTAGGTTGTTGTGGTCCTTGTGTTAGGACACTGGTGATGGATTGGACCAAATCTTCTAGGGTTGGCTTATTGTTCCCTCTTGGTCCAATTTCCCCACTAGAAGAGATAGAACCATCATACTTACCCTTTCCCTTGTCTTCTCTCTTAGGGGCCATTTGAAAAAGGGTCACATAAACCTTGGGTTAGGACATATGATTCAAATTCTTTCTTTGGTGTCCATCCATTTATTGGCTCTAATATTGTTAATGTAACACCCCTCCTTATGATATATAATATAAATGAGTGGAAGTTTTCATCTTGAAGGTGGATGTCACATTTATGAAATCATAGTAAATAAACACATAATTCACCATTGAGATTCATACATTGTTCTCTAAATAGGAAACTACAATTGATTTCTATGATATGTTTCAACATTTCTAAAAATGGAAAACTATTCATAGAGATAAACATAATTGCATTGCCTAGTATGGATGGCACCCCACCAGTTAGATCATGTATGTCTTCTAGTGCTTGCTTGATCCTCTTGATTCCATACTTGGTCCAATTCCTAGGGACATCGCATCCCCAACCATGCAAAGGGGAAAAACAACACATCATTAAACAATACTGGGACATTATAATATGAGTAAAGTAAATGTACTTGACATGTAAGAAAACTTGACATGAATTGACTATATCATTCTTGAAACATTATTACCATGAGTAATTGAATATTAAATGTATGCATCCCTCTATAATGCCCCCTTAGGAGAAAATGATCACTAGGAAAGCCCTTGACAACCCCTTGAGGTCCATGATTCAGGAGCATATAAAGACTATTTCAATTCCATTTAACTTGATCATTTACACGACATTAACATTATCATTAACATGAATGTTGAACTTAGCATGATGGGATTTCTCCCTCGTAACATGATCACTTAACATGATGGGATTTGTCCCTCCTGATCATTAACATGAATTTCAGGAGTCATTCATTTAAATCTTTATTCATAATGAACATTTTAATCATAGGAAATATAACAATCATCAAGCAATTATATAGACTGATAATGATTAAAACACTAAACTGGCAATAATAATGTCTATTTTGTACTTAACATGCAAACAATCATAATTACTTGTGATTAGTAGCATGACCCATTAACCTGGAGTAAATTTGAGTCTAAGATGTTCTCTTTTGATCCTTGAGGCAACACTAGATCAAACTTCCTCTTGTCTTAATTTAGCTCTTAAACCTAGTATAAAAATCACTAATCAATTCCTTGTATTGATATTAGGTTGAATTACGGTAAATTAGGTTTGAGTGGATTGAGGTTAGGCTCGCTGATTAACATCATTAACTTATCAAAACTAGGTTGGATTAGATCACCTTAATCATATATTGAACATAATTAGGGTTTCATAATTCAAATTTGGGTTGAAAACATTAAAATGAAAAGGTAAACCATGACTTTAAAATCTTAAAATGAGATTCTTCTTGAAAAACTTTCCAATGACTATTTATTCATATTTTTCTGAGCATTCTATGATTTATTATAAATATTTGAAAATAGACCAATCAAAATTCAGTGAAACCATAACGTGACACTGATTTGAGTCAAAATATACTTGATATAAATAAATAGTGGATTGACCAAAGAACCTTAGGCACATGTTACATGTAATACGAAAAAAGAAAAAATCTAATTTGTATAAAATAGGAGGGGGCAATCTTGTCATTTTTCCTTATCTATCAAAATTCATGAAAAAATGAAAATTGGAACATTTAAATAATTGGACATAACATATAGCAATCATCAAGCAGTAATATTGAGTGATAATGATTAAAACATTAAACTTGCAATAATATTGCCTACTTTGTACTTAACATGCATACAATCATAATTACTTGTGCTTAGCAACATGACCCGTTTGCCTGAAGTAAATTTGAGTCTAATATGTTATCAATTGATGCTTGAGTCAACACTGGGTCAAGCATCCTCTTCTCTTGATTGAGCTCTAAAATATGGTGTAAACATCACTAATCAATACCTTGTATTGATCTTAGGTTAAATTAGGATGAATTAGGGTTTGAATGGATTGGGGTTAGGCTCACTGATCAACATCATTAACTTTGGAAAACTAGGTTGGATTCGATCACCTTAATTATATATTGTACATATTAGGGTTTTACAATTCAAATTAGGGTTGAAAACATCAAAATGAAAAGGGAAACCATGACTTGAAAATCATAAAATCAGATTCTTCTCATAAAACATTCCAATGACTATTTATTCATATTTTTCTGAGCATTTTATGATTTACTATAAATATTTGAAAACTGACCAATCGGAATTCAGTAAAACCATAATGTGACACTGATTTGAGTCAAAATAAACTTTATATGAATAAACAGTTGATTGATAAAAGAACCTTAGGCACATGTTACATTTAATAGGAAAAAAGAAAAATATGATTTATATAAAATAGGCAGGGGATAATCTTGTCATTTGGCCTTATCTATCAAAATTTGTGAAAAAAGAAAATAGAACATTTTAATCATAGGACATAACACATAGAAAATCATCATGCAATAATATAGAGTGATAATGATTAAAACATTAAACTTGCAACAATAATGTCTACTTTGTACTTAACATGCAAACAGTCAAAATTACTTGTGCTTAGCAGTTTGACCTGTTTACCTAGAGTAAATTTGAGTCTAAGTTTTTCTCTGTTGATCATTGAGTCAACACTAGGTCAAACTTCCTCTTGTCTTTATTGAGCTCTAAAACATGGTATAAACATCACTAAACAATACCTTATATTGATCTTAGGTTGAGTTAGGGTGAATTAGGGTTTGAGTGGATTAGGCTTAGGATCACTGATCAACATCATTAACTTAGGAAAACTAGGTTGGATTAGATCACCTTAATCATATATTGTACATAATTAGGGTTTCATAATTCAAATTAGGGTTGAAAATATCAAAATGAAAAGGCAAACAATGACTTGAAAATCTTAAAATTAGATTCTTATCGAAAGACATTCCAATGACTATTTATTCATATTTTTTAGCATCCTCTGATTTATTATAAATATTTGAAAACTGACCAATCAAAATTCAGTAATACCATAATGTGACACTAATTTGAGTCAAAATAAACTTAATATAAATAAACAGTAGATCGAACAAAGAACCTTAGGAACACGTTACATGTAATAGGAAAAAAATCTAATTTATATAAAATAGGCGGTGGCAATCTTGTCATTTCACCATATTTATCAAAATCTGTGTAAAAATAAAATTGGAACTTGATTACCCATATTACCCTTGCAACATAATTGTTTAATTAAAGTAGGATGGACACCATGGTCTTTTAATGACCTGGTTAGTTCCTTCTTTGATTCAGGTGTGAGCAAGTAACCAGGATGGGATCAATCGATCAAAACTCACAAGTTGCGATCAATCAGATGGAGGGAAAGGTAGAAGATGTATCCTCGTGCTCAGACGAGCTCAAAGAGCCAAACCCCATCTTATGGGACACAATTTGATTCTAGAATACCAGAGAAACCAGATAAATAGGGGAAGGAAAACGGAGGATCAAAGTCAAAGGTAAAAGGCTCACATCCACCAACGATGACCGGAAAACAAACATAGCGGCATGTCGAAGTCAAGTGATCTGTTGTTCTGGTCGCAAGCATACTAAAATTCCATGGAGAACAACACTAAAGAGAATGGTGGTGTATCTATAGGTTACACTATTTAGGAAAGAAATAGGTTAAACTAATGATGTAGAAACATAACCAATAGTTTGAGGGTTCTTACTGATAAAGCAATTGGACGGGGGTGGCCAGAGCTATAAAGCATCTGCCTTCATCGTGGGAGATCCACTTTGAGTAGGTTGAGGACCTTGAGAATGTTGGAGGGAGAATTGAGTGAGGAGAAGGAGTGTCTGGTGTTTGGTGATGCTTTAGGGTCCTTGAAATAGATATGTGAAGCATCAGCGTGGTGTATGGCAGAGAGCGATTCAAAGCCCGATTTGGGGGTTTCTTCATTTGATCAAGAGAGAAGGCGAGTTATGGATGGCCAGGTTCGGGGGAGGAAGACTAATTAGTGTTGGGGCAATATTGTGAAATAGAGTAGTGATTGAAGCGGGAGCGATTGAGGAAGGAGACACCTTGAAATGGTTTTATTCTATGAAAAAGACGGGAGGTAGGAGATGAGGCAGGTGACATCAGATGTCAATTTGACAAAAATTATAAGAGTGTGTGACCGGAGGAAAATAAGTAAACTTTAGGAAATAAATGACATTAAATGTAAATTAGATTGATTATATAGTGAAACTATGTGGAAACCTCTCCTAAATTAATTGGAGGGACAAACATGGGTCAAATGAGTTCAAATTTGAACCATAGGAAATTAGAAGGTCTAGAATATTGTTGTGAAGTTAGATTTTGTTTTTGTTCATATCTTTCCCATAACTTCTATATTTACCATTAAAAGTCATTAAAAGTAATATATTTGGAAAAGGGCTTTTATTATTGAATTCTTGAGTCATAATTATGAGCTTTACTCATTCAGTAGTCACATTGTCACCTTATTAACCTCTTTCTATGCTTTATGGAAATCTTAGAGCAGAGAGAAAATGAAAGAGGATTAATATGATTTATTTGACATACATAATGCATATGTGAGAGCAAAAATGAAATAGACTCTTAATTTAAGTTTTCTTATCCTATTTTCTTATGAGGACAACTGTAACATCCCAGTCTTTTTATGCAAATTTTCAAACTATTTTATTATTTGCATGCTCTCTTTTTTCTAATAGTATAAATGTTGAGGACCTAAATGTAAATTTCCCATGTTAGTTTTGAAATTCATTTTATTATGTCCAATTTCTCTATTATCCTTGTTTTATTTCAAGAAAATATTTTCATATATATATCTATGCTCCTTTGTTTAAGAAAATGAGGATAAATGCTTTTAGGTCAAATTTTCTCTCTCATATGGTAATTAGTAATTTACATTTTTAACTGCTTACTTAATGGCCTCCAAATTTTTAATTGAAAAGAAATAATGTTGAGTGTACATTTTCATATCTTGAAATTATTATTTGAGAAATTAATGGCTTTATTTGCATTCATCATGGTCATTTAAGTGCACATAATAATGTTTACTATTTTAAGGCTAAAACGTGTACAACCAGTAAAACTAATTAAATGAGAATATTCTAGACACTCTAATGCACCTATGATTCAAATTTGAACCCATTATGACCATCTTTTACCCTCTAATTAACTTGAGAGAGATTTGAATATAGATGGACCAAGATTTGATTACCATTCCATTAACACAAGCAATTACCTGTGGTTCGTTTTAGTTACACTGTCACACGTTACCCTGGTTTTGATTTGTTTTCGTGCGTCATCAGTACCACTCGATCAGTGATCAATGACCGTCCTATCATCTTCTTCCTCCATTATTATCACGAACGAAGCTGTTTCACAGGTCATTTCTCGCTAACCACGTTCTCCCTCTCCTCGCATCCATTTCGCGAGATTTCTTCTCCAGAGAGACTGCGAGGTCAATATGCACCCAAAGAGCCCTTGCTCGTGTGCTCTCATTTCCTATAGAGAAAACGCCCAATATAGGGCTTGGATCCCCAAGCTACAGAGGACACAACTGAACCTCTACTCCTTATGTAAATCATCTATGAGTAGTTGTGGACCCTAAGTATTCTTCCCCCTCACTCAATTTCTTCTCTAGAGACCTGAGGTTCCCCGACCTACTCAAGGTGCCATCTTCAGCATCCTCGACTTTTCCCAGCCTCCTCGGTCAACCTCAGCTTGATCGTGAGCGCGGTGTTTTTAAATAACTGACACCTATTGTGACATAACTAAATAACCGACACTATCGGTTTAGTTGTCGGTTTTTTTAAATAACTGACACCTATTGTGAACTTAATAGCTCACCAGCGACTGATTCTTCCCCTTTCCCTGTTTCATTCATTCCCGATCGATTTCCCTAACCTCCTAACCTTCGGCGATTTCTTGCTGCTCCCTGCCGCCGCCGCCGCCCCTCCCTGCCCGTCATCGCCGCACCTTCGTCGCCGTCGCTGCGAGAAGCTGTCACCGTCCGCCCGCCCGCCGGCCGCCCTCTCCGCCGTCGCCGGTAGCAGCTAGGACCGACCGCTCCTCTCCTCGCCTCGCCGCCCTCTCTGCTGCTCCTCTCCTCGCCACCGGTAGCTGCTACGACCGGCCGCTGCTCCTCTTTCCTCAAGGTGCCCGCCCTAGCCTACCTTCTTCTTCTTCCTCTGCTCGTCTTCTCTCAAGCTGCCTGCCCTGCTGCTGGGTGTTTTTTTTTTAAATTTATTTACTTCTCTCAAGGTGCCTGCCTGGTCATACACATATTGATGTACATAGAATAAATGCTAAAAAGGTGTGATTTTAGGGTTTAGGTACTGATTTTGTGCCTCTACTGAGCTGAATCCTCTATTGTCTATACAATATATACATGTTCTATGATAAGCCTTAGTTAATTTAATATGCATACTTTGTATGTAAAACATAGTAATCGGGTACTACTGTATATCCTAGTAAATTACATGTAACTAATCATGACATAGATTTTAGAATACATACTTTGGTTAAATGTACTGCTGTAATTTTTGATCAAGTGATGATATGTAAATGTAGAAATAAGTTAGTAAGGTATCAATGATAAGTCTGTTGTAATGTGATGCAAAATAGTTATTGTATCATGCATATATACTTAATAATTTTTTGTTTTATAGTTGTATAGGGTGTTTTATGTGTGGCAAGTCTATTGTTTAACAGTTTAGCTATAATCATTGTTTAATAGTTTAGCTATATTCTTGGTGACAATCCTAATCACCCTTCTTTTGCTTAATGATGAATTGTAATTCACACATGTGACATGCTTGGAATGTAAATGATGAACTTTTCCATAAATTGCTAATCATGCTTTTAAAGGCATCAATAATCACCCTAACTTGAAGAACTAGGATTTTAGGTATAAGAATGACAACACATTATTTGTTGGCCTAGAAACCCATCCAAGATTTACTCATTAGGAGTAAATCTTGGATAGTCCCTGGTTTGGGACTGTTCTTGAACACCTAATCTCGCTTAGGAAGTAAGTGTATATAATGTGTGTTGGGTTTTCAAGAAAATTTCCGCAACATTTCCCCGTTTGTTCTCTAAGTACATATGTACTTGGAGAACAGCGGGGAAATGCTGCCGAAATTTTCTTGAAAACCCAATACACATTATACACTTACTAGTGAGATTAGGTATTCAAGAATGGGATAGGTGGTACACATTTATTATATATAAGAATGACATCACATGTATTTGTTAACCCTAGACCCTAGTCTTGTCCTAATATATACTTGTTTTCTCTTTGATCATAGAATGGATAGATCATGGATGTCCATTCGCAATCGCTGCACCCCAGAGTTTATTTCTGGTCTTGACCAGTTTATTAGATTTGCCGAGGAACATAGGAAACAACCTGGAGATAGGTTCTACTGTCCATGTAGGCATTGCAGTAACCACTTGAAAGTCAACACTGCTGACGAAATCAAAACTCATGTCATGTGCAACGGGATTATACAAGGCTATACAGAATGGCACTGGCATGGAGAGATTTCAAACCCAAAACCAGTGGATGTCGATAGCAGTGCTTGTGTGGAAGAAGAAATTGCCTACGATGACGTAGATGTGAATGAACCATTTCCAGTAGACATCGTTGATGCGATGCTGGATAGTTGTGGGGTAGAGCACACCGATCCACCTCCCATTTTTAGAAACATTGTGCATGATGATGAGATGCCGTTATACACAGGTTGTACTAAGTTTACGAAGCTTAGCGCTGTGTTGAGATTGTATAAGTTGAATGCTAACAATAGATGGAGCGACAAAAGCTTCACGTCATTGCTGTCTTTGTTGAAAGAAACGCTTCCTGAAGGAAACGAGCTTCCAATCTCAACATACCAGGTAAAGAAATTGTTGGGCCCAATGGGAATGGATGCCAAGAAGATACACGCATGCCCGAATGATTGTGTATTATTTCAAAAGGACTATGCGGATTTGAAAGATTGTCCAAAATGTGGTGCGTCACGGTATAAATTGACGACTTCGGGGGAGTCCAAAACTGGTTCTCCTGCCAAGGTGATGTGGTATCTACCTATAATATCACGGTTTTAATGCTTGTTTGCCAATCCAATAGATGCGAAGAATTTGAGGTGGCATGCAGATGTTAAGAAAAATAATGATAGGATCCTACGACATGCGTCTGATTCCCCACAGTGGAAGGGGATTGATCTATTGTACCCTAAATTTGGTGAAGAAGTCAGGAATCTAAGACTTGGGCTTTGTACAGACGGGATGAATCCGTACGGGACATTGAGCAGCCAACATAGCACTTGGCCAGTCATGCTTGTTATATACAATCTTCCTCCCTAGCTGTGTATGAAAAATAAGTATGTAATGTTGTCGTTGTAGATATCGGGCCCTAAACAACCTGGAAATGACATTGATGTTTATCTTGAACCACTGATTGATGACTTAAAGAAACTTTGGGGTGAAGGTGTGATGACCTATGATGCTTCACGAAGAGAGACATTTTGTTTGCATGCTATGTTGTTTTGCACTATTAATGACTTTCCAGCATATGGGAATTTGTCTGGATATAGTGTCAAAGGAGCTAAAGTGTGTCCTATATGTGAAGAGAACACTGATTCAACAAGACGAAAACATGGCGGTAAGAATGTATATCTCGGTCATCGAAGGTTTCTTCCAAAATTCCGTCAGTATCGTAGGAAGCGCAAAGCATTCAATGGATTGAATGAGGAACGGAGTGCACCTAAACCTATACTAGGGGAGGTTGTTTATGGAAGAGTAAAAGACATTGTCAATGAATTTGGTAAGAGATCACAATGTACTACACGGAGTGACAATTCTTCATTCAAGAAGAAGTCAATATTTTGGGATCTTCCTTATTGGAGTTCTTTGACAGTCAGACATTGTATCGATGTAATGCATGTTGAGAAAAATGTATGTGATAGCATCATTGGTACTCTGTTAAATATACCAGGTAAGACTAAAGATGGGATAAAATCCAGACTGGACCTACGTGAAATGGGAATAAGGTCAGAATTAACAGAATTATGTGAAATGGGTAATAAAAGAACATACTTACCTCCCGCTTGTTACACGTTGTCTAGAAAGGAGAAGAAAGCTTTTTGTGAATGCTTGGTAAATGTTAAGGTGCCACATAGTTACTCATCCAACATTCGTAGTTTGGTATCAATGAAAGATTTGAAGTTGATAGGTCTTAAATCTCATGATTGTCACACTCTAATGCAACAAATATTGCTCGTGGCAATTCGATCTATATTGCCGAAGCATGTAAGGTTTGCAATCACCAGACTTTGTTTCTTTTTCAACAGTCTCTGTAGAAAAGTTATTGACCCTGAGACTCTCGATAATTTACAAAGAGAAGTGGTTGTTACCCTATGTCAGCTTGAGATGTATTTTCCTCCTTCGTTCTTTGATATCATGGTACATCTTGTTGTCCACTGGACTAGGGAAGTGAAAATCTTGGGACCGGTTTTTTTGCATTGGATGTATCCCTTTGAACGATACATGAGCATTTTCAAAGGTGATGTTCGAAACCGCTATCATCCTGAAGGGAGTATAATTGAAGGTTATGTGGCAAGAGAGGTTATGGATTTCTGCAATGACTTTCTCAATGGTAATGACACTCCTGATAATGACAAGAATATTGACGAGCTATTTGGCAAAGGAATTTTGGGTTCACGTGTGAAAGTAATCAGTCGTGAGAAGTTGGAACAAGGTCATTTGTATATTTTACACCACATGGACAAAGTGAACGTTTATATCGAGGAACATACCAATTTCATCAAAAGACAATATCCTCGAGAGAATACAATGTGGCTTGCTAGAGAGCATAACAAGACTTTTATTAAGTGGTTTGAAGATAAAGTCTTACATCAACTATCTCAAACACCAGATGATATTACTGAAACTATCAAATGCCTCACCTTTAAACCAAAGTTGATTGTTATGTCTTATGAAGGGTATGACATTAATGGATGCACATATTACACAAAGCGCCAAGATGATAAGAGTGTCGTCCAAAACAGTGGGGTCACCCTTCAAGCATCGACTATGTTTTTTGCACGTGCAAAGGATAAGAGTCCACATGAAGCTAAAATGTCATATTACGGTGTCATTGAAGACATATGGGAATTTGACTTCATAGATTTCAGAATTCTTCTCTTCAAATGTAATTGGGTTGATAACACCAAAGGAGTTATAGTGGATGAATTGGGTTTCACTTTAGTGAACTTTGAAAAGATTGGCGAGAAGGATGAACCATTTATATTGGCATCACAAGCGAAAAGATTGTTAATTGATAAAAAATCGCAATATTAGAGGTATATATGTTTTGTTTTATACGTTTTTATTTTTTCTGAATATGTGAACTTTACAATGTGAGCTTAATTTATAATGTGAGCTTAATTTTTCTCTTTGATCATAGAATGGATACTTTACAATTTGAATTACTTTACAATGTGAATGTGAACTTTACAATGTGAGCTTTAATGTGGATATGTACTCATTAGCCTAGAACCCCATCCAAGATTTACTCATTAGGAGTAAATCTTGGATAGTCCCCGGTTTGGGACTGTTCTTGAACCCCTAATCTCACTTAGGATGTAAGTGTATAATGTGTATTGGGTTTTCAAGAAAATTTCGATAGAATTTCCCCGTTTGTTCTCTAAGTACATATGTACTTGGAGAACAGCGGGGAAATGCTGCCAAAATTTTCTCGAAAACCCAATACACATTATACACTTACTAGTGAGATTAGGTGTTCAAGAATGGGATAGGTGGTACACATTTATTATATATAAGAATGACATCACATGTATTTGTTGGCCTAATCTTGTCCTAATATATACTTGTTTTTCTCTTTGATCATAGAATGGATACTTTACAATTTGAATTACTTTACAATGTGAGCTTTACAATTTGAATTACTTTACAATGTGAGCTTTACACTTTGAATTACTACTTTACAATGTGAACTTTACAATTTGAATGTGAATTTGCAGATGGCTGACCATTCTCCTGATGACCGTGCTGATGACTACCGTGAGGGTGAGGACATTAATGCGCCACCTCACAATGTAAGTTTTAAAAATATATCATATATTTATATCTATATGTCCATTTATAGTTATATCTTGTAAATGTGAATTATTTTGTCAAATTTTAGGTTGATGATGCACAGGTACCAGCTGAAGCACTTGAGACACTTGATCAACAACACCAAAAAGTTGACAAGAGAAGGGGCATCACTATGATGAAGAAGTTAATTTCGCAAAAGGGAAATGGACCCAAACTTGTTGTGGATTTCGATAATGCAGGAAATGCATGTGGTGTGAATCGCAATTCATTTATTTCATATCTTGGGTTTGTTACTCGTAGCCATTGCGTTTGTCACTTAGATTCTTGGCATAAAGTTTCTAAGGAGAAGAAAGATTTAATATGGAGGTATTTATGTGTGAGTTATTATTAATTTGCAATTCTATTTTGTAGATTACTAAATTTTTGGATACTAGTTAATGGCAATTCTATTTTGCAGAGTATATTTGAATTGGATGAAAAGATGCATTGTAAATGCGTGATGCAACGCTGTGGGAGAGTCCTAAGGAACTATAGGACAAATCTCACCAGAGAATACATAAAAGAAGCCGACAAGAGGAAGAAGACAGCCACTGAACAGTGGAACTTCCTGGACAAAGAAGAATGGGACGCGTTTGTCGCTTCAAGACAAATTGATGAATTCAAGGTATTAGGCGTCAATCTCATTAATTAATATATGTTGTATTCACTTATTCAAGATTAACATTTAGTGTTACTAACCAAATCATTAATTTGCATACTAACTAGGCCCTCAGTGAGGCACAAAGATCAAGGCGTGCACTGAATGTGCATGACCACACAATGGGTCCAAAGGGGTATGTAGGTGTTCGCCAAAGACTACAGGCTGAGGCTACTACTACTCAGTCTGCTGCTACTCAGGAGTCCTCTACCATAGGTAGCACACCTCTGCCTCGCCATGATGTCTGGATAGATGGGAGGCAAAATAAGAAGGGAGAAATACCTAAGGCCGCAACTACTAAGGCGGCTGCAAAAATGGTAAAATACAACTCTTACAGCAATCATTCGAATATTGATTATTTGTGTTGTTTACTTAAGTACAAATTTTTGTTTTGGCGATTAGCGGGAGCTGCACGAGCTGAGGAAATAAGGAAAGTTCATCCCTGAGGGAACAAAGGATGAATTGATAGTTGCTCTGGGTAACCCAGAGCATCCTGGACATGTTAGGGTTGCAGGCACTGGTGTGGGCATCAAATCTTTTTTTGGGCCATCCCAGCGCAAACATGTCCCAAAAGTGGGACTTTCACAAGAAGAGGTAACATATTCTTTCTTTATAATGTTACTGTAAAAGAGAATTCAAAAATTAGAATTTGACGTTTCTTATATCCATGTATAGGTGGATAAGCTATTTGATAGGAAACTCGAAGAAAAACTCGAAGAAGCAATGAAAAAGTGGCAGGCGTCTCAGACTACCACTTACCAGACAATACCTATTGCAAACTCTATTCCTACTCCTACTGCAGAGGTTAGGAGTAATCATGTAGAACCACCACCTAGCACATCCACTGTAAGTATTTTTATGACATAGTAACTAGTTTTTTAATTCAAGATGATACATATATATGAAATTGTAGTCGTTTAAGAAAATGATGATATGTATATATGTATATAACATTCTTTACACAAAAATTTGTAGGGGTTGAAGCCATTCCGTCTAAAAAGTAAAGAATATGTCGTGGAAGAGGCGCCGGCTTACCCATCCCTACCAGGGGAAACGTGTCACGGGTCTCCAGTACCAGCTGGTTGGATTCGGGTGAGCCCGATACATATATTCCCCTAGTGGATGGATCTTCCACTGCCATATGCCCACCCCGATTGTGAAACACTTAGTGAGGCAGTAGGCGGAGTGATATTGTGGGAAAAAGTGTATGTCTTCTTTACTGAAAAGGTGCGGTAAATTTACATTACGTTCAATTGTTAGTGTGCGTATATGCTGGAAGTTGATCTGAAATTTTATATATATATACAAGTTAAAAAGAAGACACCCACAGCATCTAGGCCTCCACCTCCACCTCCTGCATTACCTAGTTGGGTTCCACAGGACCTACCTGTCCCGTTAGGTCCTAACTGTAAGGGTATGGCAGTATGGTTAGGGGAACATGATATAAACTCCCCTATAATTGTTTCTTCTGATTCAGATTCTACAGATCAGTCATACGAAACAAAACTATTTATACAAGATATTTTGAAGTTGTTTCGATATGATTGGCTAAATACATATGTGATAGAGCTATGGATAAGGTGAGATATTCTTTATACATCCATATACCTTGTGTATGATCTGGTGATCTGGTTTCTTATTTATTAATGCATGCGTAATTAATACATATTTTGCAGCTACTTAGACAACATATGTGCAGATTTTGGATTCGAACATGTAGGGTTTTTGATTCCATCCTTGATTAGTCTAGTAGCTAAAGACCCTACATCAGTTCAACAATACTACTGTGAGGCTTTTTCAATTTTTGCTGTAAAAAAGAAGACGGTGATAATGGCTCCATTCAATGTAGAGTAAGTTTACTTTTCTTATTATAATTTGGACTGAAGAAAATTACATTTTATTGTGGATTTTGAGTTATTAATTTTTAACTTTTTTTCCTCTAGGGGTAGGCATTGGGAGTTATTGGTTATTGCCCCCGAGACGTTCACTGTGTATTATCTAGATCCTAAGGGGGGTAAATTGAATACAAGATTTGGACACATAATGAAAATGGCAATATTTCGGTGAGAAATATTTCATTTTTCATATCATTAACATATGTTATTACATTGCTATTTAATTGCAATGTTCTGTGTTACATTAACATGTAGGGGTTTTTGTGGAGTACAAAAAGGATGGAGGAAAGGTTCCCACGAAAAAGAACCAGCCAATAATTTGGAAGAACGTGAAAGTAAGTTCCCGACTGCAATATATGTATATATTATTTATGTGAACAATGCTTAATTAGTTGTATTTGTTAATATTTTGTATGTTTGAATTTATAGTGTGCTACACAAGACAACGGATGGGCATGTGGATACTATGTCATGCGGTATATGCACATGATTATCAAACATGCCGCACTGGATATCGAATGTATTGCTCAGGTATTATATAGTCTCATTAGATAATATGATAGAAATATATCAATCTTATTTATAGCTCATTAATTATATATATACATCATTCTCTTTACAGGTGTTTAAAGCTGACCCCATTACAGGAAAGGACTTACCAAATGTTAATGCTCCCAATACGATGGGAGAATTAAATGAAGTAATCGAAGAATGGGCAACAGCCATACAATTAGTGGGGGCTTTAAAATATAATTGGGATCCTGATAGCGAATAATGACTAAACAATGATACTTTGTAAATGAATTTCTGAATTATAATATATGTGTGAATGTTTCTACATGTCTGGATATTTCTACATGTGTCTGAGTGAAAATGAATGAAAGTGTTCATTGCTATATGAATGTTTCTACATGTGTGAATGTGAATGAATGGAACTACATATTCCTAGCATGTGTGAATGTTTATAAATGTGTCAATGAATGGAACTCTTTTATTGTTAATTTTGCAGGTTTGCGGCCTGTTGTCGGCTGATATCAATGGATGTCATAAAACCTACAGTTCATAACTGAACTGAACATGTTTCTCATCCTACGACCAGCCACAGCAGGTCTGCAGACTGACAGAAAAAAAAAAAACAATAGGCGTCAGTTTTTTGTAAATAACCGACACATAATGATATAGTGTCGGTTTTCCTACAATAAACTGACGTCTATTTACTTAACAACACGGCCGTGTTGGACAGCACGGCCGTGGCCAAGATGACGCGGGTTTGGGCGTCGGTTATTTGTAAAAAATCGACACATAATGTTCTAGTGTCGGGTTTTTACAAATAACCGACGTCTATTTCTTGTGGCGCGAAGATATATGGCGTCGGTTATTTGTAAATAACCGACACTGATAGTGGCCATGATGGCGTCCTTCCTGTGGTGTGAAAGTTTTGGGCGTCGGTTTCTTATCTAATAACCGACGCCTATAGTCCCTTGATGGCGCACTTCTGGTGGCGTGCGAAGAGTTTGGGCGTCGGTTTCTTATCTAATAACCGACACCTATAGTCCCCTGATGGCGCGCTTCCGGTGGCGCGCGAAGAGTTTGGGCGTCAGTTTTGGAACCGACGCCTAATGGGTGGACTTTTAGTGTCGCCCACATAGGTGTCGCTTAGAAACCGACACTAAAGGCTTTAAATAACCGACACTAAAGGTAGGTTCTGTAGTAGTGATAATTATCATAGATAAGATAAACTAAGTAGTAGTATAATTAAATTATGTGAAGCATGTAATGATTATTAACAGGAGGAGCAATTACTGTCTGATTTATGGAACATCTTAATAATTTAAAATGAATATGAAGAACATATATATTTCCTATCAAAAACATTGTACAAAGATCAAGCAAGGACTCAACTAATGTTTTCATATTTTGATCATACACAATATACTACACAGATGATTACACATTTTATTATGCGCCAAGGATTTGAGTCGTACCACCCAAACCTAACCAACCACTTGATAAGTTGAAATCAGTTCCATACAAGGTCTAATGGAATAGCTAGAATCAACAACCTCACCTTCCTCAATTAGTGTGAGTGAACATGCAGTGACATCATAAGTCAACTGCTTCCAGTGACATATGGTGTACCTATGCAAATTTAACCCACCTTGGTACATGTCATGGTGCTAGTGAGTTACGATTGTAGTCGCACTCTACCAGTGTATGGCTTGCAGTCAATCCTGTGATGTATATATGGATCTGCAGTCCATAGCTGCACTCTTCCAGGTATGGATCATAACCAATCATGTGAGATATATACATTCAGGACATAAGGAGATACCTCATCTTGCATCCTGCATATTCAACAATATGTGTTCGGAGTTAAACTCTTTTCACCATTTAGCAAATGTTAACACTGAAAGGATCTATGGCATAGGGAAAACTACACTATTAGATTCCACTTGATTAATTAGATAAATTTAAGCATCTTTCAGCATCAATCATGTTACAACGTAGAACCTCTAGACAAAATCTACATAAATAAGGGCATGATACATCACTAGACATATACTAAAACATATAAGGTATGATCTCATCATTTCATATATGTTTTTCAACATGTGTCCATCACAAGAAATACAAATCTTAGGGTAACAACCCCTCACCTCATCATTGAGGAAAATCATCTCATGCAAGGCAATAAGCCATCATCAGGTCATGAGACCACTTACCTTATCTTTCAAGATTGTCAACAACACTTTATGCCTCACAAGATCCATTCAAATGAATCATAACAACCATATCTCATACCTGGCTATGTACCTCAACTGGTGTTTCCTACATGGTTAAAAACTAATAACAAGAAAGTAATACATCATCAAAACCATCATCTCATAGGACTCATGGCACACATTTCACATCATTAAAATTAGGGTTTCTCTTTACTCAATTCGGGTTAACAAGGTTGGATCAACAACCACCCTTAGATCATTACTTTCACCATCATTATGAGGTGTGTTATGATACATAGAAACATGATTCTCACTATCATACATATGACCACTCCATAGGGGATTAAATATTATAACTTAACCCTATCTTTAACATAATATATCACAAAAACAATCACAAGATATCAATTAGGGTTTCAACTTAGGGTATCAGTTTAACACTAGGTATGTCGGGAAACCATACCAAGTAGGGTATCGATTTATGGTATACTAACTGAGCAACATGGGTGTCGGACTACCAACATAGGAGGGTGTATCAGTTAAGCATCATGGTGGTATCAGGTGCAACCACCTCATGGAGAAGTTTCCAGCCAACCTAGCATGTTGGGAAACACCCTTACAAAGTGTGATAGACATCGCAAGTGACAGACAACACGTGTGTATGTCAGCATCACACGGTGACAGGTAACATAATATTGGGCAATGTTGGCTCAAGGCGTGACGGGATCAACAACATCTAAGTTGTGACTGGTTGTCATCAGGACATGATACAACATCCCCAAAGGTGTGATGGCCAATGTCATAATGTGTGTTACTCTTTGTATCACGATCAAACACCATGTCAGTTATACAGCCACCAATCAAACTAACACTCTCGTCTCATATCGGCCTACTAATTCCCAAGGCATGATGATCTAAGGAACATCAGAACATGTCAACCTAGACCTAGCCAAGGTCGTGACAACCTGTCACCAGGAGTGACAGTCAATGGCATCACAGGTCATGACGGACACCCAAGGCATATCGACCTATCATACATATCGTCCTATCATACATATTGGCCTTATCATCTTCCACCTTAGAACAACGTTACAAGAAAGGCAAGAAATGGTAACACATGGGTAGAAACTAAGCAAGATTCTGCTTTTTTATAACAACACTCAAAACTAATAAGAAGAGCTACTAACATGCAAGATATAATGAGCCGAAGATAAATAGCAAAGATAGAAAGTAAAGGGTGATAATAACAAAGATGGTGTAAAGTTATTTAACCTGCCTCAAGGATCACCTCAAAGCTCCATGCTTCACAAGCTCAAGGTAGAAGAAGATATTCCAAGCTTGATCACCACAACACCAAGAGAGAATATGGAACCATGGTTAAGAGGGTTCAAAGATGAAAGAAAGAAGGTAACCAAGATCTTGGGATGAGAAGAAGAAAGAAGGAGAGAAAGGAAGATAAGAATCATGGCTTACCAAGGTAGAGGATGAAGAGAGAACCACAAACTTGGGACTCATCCACCAAGATCTAAGGGAGAGACTCCTCTAGGTCAAGGTTATCCACCAAGGAAAAGGAAAGCAAAGAAGGCCAAAAGGATTCTCCTGCATGGAGTGAAAGAGGTATATATACAAGAGGGATGAAAGAGAGAGCAAGGGGAAGGTGTCACCACCTTAGAACCCTAGGTGACACTTGTCCACAAAGAAAGAGCTACATGCAACACCATGCCACAATTTGATAAGATCTATGTATCACCCACTAGGTCACCTAAGACGGTCAAGGTCGATACACAACTCTACCTCTGTTCACAAACTGATAGTGGTAAACCCTACGTACCATGAATTCATATGGTACACCTAGAGACACCAGAAAACTGATAGGATGTCCCTCAAAACATCCACAAACCAATATGATGTCCCTTAAGACACCCACAAACCAATACATGGCCTCTTCAAGGCTCTCAAGCCTGAGACAACACTTCTAAGAGCAAGGCACACCTCAAACATGTGTCCAAAACATCACCAAGGATGTCACCACTCAACTAAAGTCCAAACAAGGTTTCTATCTCTCTCTCTCTCCTCTAGATGATGCTAAGAGAGATATAGAACATTCTAGAGGTGGAAAATTTGCACACCAACCACTACTTTGGGTAAATTGCAATTTGCACCAAAACCTCTCCACAAAAGACAAGAATTAACCACACAAGCTCAAGCAAGGAACTCAAGCCTCCAACATGCCCTAATTACCTCTTAGATTATTATATCAAGGAGCTAAGCAACATACTTAAGCAAAACAAATAGGGGTATCCCAAATCATGGGTTAGGGTCCTTACAGTGGTTGTGACCCAAGTGGTCCCACCTAGGTTTTTTTCACCATAGGTTGCATGCATTCATATAGTGGTTTCATTGTTGTTTTCTTTGTTGAAAAGTGTCTATTTGGTGGTCTCTAGTGTTGACACCTCACCCTCATCTTACTTCCCTCCTCCATTGAGTATATGACCCCTATCTCCTTCAAGTAAGTATCTTATTTTTCCCTCCTTCAACCTCCCTCTCTTGTTCTCATCCTTAGAGCTTGGTGGAGCAAGAAGGACTGATCTTTAGTGCTTTGAAGGTCGGTCAACCTTGCATATGGTGCTTTATAGCTTGATTACCTTCCTTGTGGTGATTCTTGGTGGTTTCTCTTCTTAGTAAGTGGTTCTTTTCCCTTGATCACGTTTTTTCTTTGGAACCCTATCCTTATATCTTCTTCTTTCTTGGCCTTCAGACCATGTTTTGACATGGTGGCTTACTTGAATATATTCTCCTTGCAAAGGGGTCATAGACTATGTTTTGACATGGTGACACCCGAGTGAGAAGGAGCTCTCTTCTCTTTTCTTTATCCATTCTTCTTGGTTTGGCCTAGGGATTTTCACCCTCTTTCTTAAGCATCCTTTTGATGATGGTGTTCTTCTCTTTTGAAGGATCTTATGGTTGATGTGTTGATCCAAGTTGGAGCTTCATCTTCTTCTTTGGAGCCTTTGATCTTGGAGCTTGGATTCTCTCCTTAAGGTCGGTTATATAACTTTCTGCCTTTTTCTATTATTTGCATGCTATTTTTTGATCTCTAAACTTGATGCTAATATGCTATATGAGGTCTCCATGATCTAAGATTTAATATTGTGTAGTATTCTCATGAAGATTACTCTCTTTATTGATCCTAATTCCATGATCTTGGTTTCTAAGTGATAGATGATGATGTGGAGTTGTCACATGCAAAATGGTTCTTGGTTTCTTCATCATTCTTTAGTTCGTCCTTTGTGTTTTCTTAAGGTTTTGAGTTGGTTACCTTGAGGTCGAAGCTTGGTCTTCTTCCAACTAGTTGGTTTCTTGAAGGTTTATGTTGAATTTAGATTTCAAGGTCTTCATATCCCTTGCATAGAGATTTCCATCTTGTTGATGATTGTTAATCTTGATGATGATTTACATGCATCATGAGCTTTGGTTTTATCCCCATTTAATGTTTTTTACCAACATGTTTACGTTGAAATTTTTAGTAGTTTTCATGTGTGTTGAAGATCAATTTTATCTTACCTATCTAGTTTTACTTGTTGATCTTCATGGTGTTTATTCTAGGGTTCAACGATCATCAACATATGAGTTTTGAGCATAGTGACACTTGGTTTTCCTGCTATCTAACCTTTTTTTCAGTCGATACATGTGTCTCCTTGGATGTTTTGGTCGAGACCTATGCTTTATTTTTGGTCGAGATGCATGCTTTTGTCTCGGGTGTGACTCTTGGTTTTGTCTTGGTCGAGACATTCTCTTGTTTGGTTTAGAGACATGGTTTGGTTTTGGTTGGGACATGTGCCTTTGGTGATGGTAGAAACCCTAACCATAGGTTGGGTGTAACCCATGATTGTTAGTTGTCATAACACATGTTAGTGATGGTGGTCGAGACACCATGTTAGTTGGTGGTCAACACACCATGTTTGTAGTGGTTGAGATACTTGGTTTTGTTACAATCGTAACCCTTGTTTTGAATGCAGTCGGGACATCTATCTTAATCTTGGTCATGATACATGAATGAAGGATGGTTGACACACATATACATACATGTTACGTGGTCGTCAAACATGCATTACATAATGAGATGATAGACATGCACATGTAAATGATGATGATACCTAGTGTTGTTGACAAAATGCTCTAATCTTATTTAATTAATGATGTTCTAATTCTAGTGTTCTCTAAGAAAGTGGGAGATGACATAATTAGGGTTTGATGATTGACTTATGATATGTAATCCTAATTGGCTACACATGTAACCCAAACACTAATGTTGGGAATTATGATGTGTTTGCTTGTCCCATTTGAAGTGGTTATCACATTATGATGTTTTCTCCCTCTTGTTTATAAACCCAAAACCTTGCAGATGAAATGAATGTCATGGCTTGTGTATGCTATGGTGATGATTATATGATACATGGTGATGTCCATAAGACTTGATGAGACATGATGACATCATATTGATGTTATGAGTCCTATATCCTGGTGAAGGCTTGATGCCTATTGTGAGGTGATATCCTCTAGTGATATGATTGGGGGGTTGATATGCCATAGTAATGTGATATTGGTGATACACAGTAATGTGATATTGGTGATAGCTGGGTATGGTTGTGTGACGTTGGTGATGGCCTTGTGAATGGCAGTGCTACAATGGTGATGATGTGACTAGTTCACACCTTATATGTTTTATATCTTCTGGAGTTGCACCTTTCCCCTTATCTTTGTAGAGTTTGTTTATGTTTTGTACATTATAACTTGACTGATGCAAAAAGACACTCAATTAACATAACTAATAAAGAGAAACCCTAACCATGTAGGTGCCTTGTGCCATAGATCCATTCTAGTGTTAGTTTTATTGTTGGATGGTGGAATGAGTAATTCCAATGGGAAAGTCAAGCGTATATATTTTAATATGTGGGGGTTCAAGTTGGGTGTCTCCTTGAATCAATAATTACAGGTTGTATGTGATGTCCATGCATGAGTTGATCTACTTATGCAAAGTTATCGGCAGCAGAGTAACTGCATGTGATGCCTCCTTTTAAGAATAGCCATGTATGAGCCTGTTCTTCTAGCATTGTTAACTGTACCAAGTTAGGCTAGGTGTTTATATATGGATATCCATGTGTGAGCCTATTCATCTAGCATCATTAACTGTACCAAGGTAGACTAGGTGTTTATATATGGATAGCCATGCATGAGCTAATCCTTCCACTTGACTATATGTCACTATTTGTAGTTTACTGATATGCCTCTGTGATGTTTTCTCTTATACTAACCAAGAGGTGTTGGGGAGGTCATGGATTCCATCTCTTCCATTGACCTTGTATGGGACCAATTTTGAATTAGTAGTGTTCAATTGGATTTGGGAGGTATGACTCAAATCCTCAAGGCAATAATAAAAGATTTAACATTGTCGTGTAGTGTACTTTATTAGGGTCAAATGCAAATAACATTAGATGATCCCTTTGCCTTATCTTTGTACTGATTTTTTGAATTATAATGCGGTAATAGAAATCAATTGTTAAACATATTCTTAATATTCCTTAAGATATTAATTGTTCTACTTCTCAATGATAACTACCTAGATTGCTTAATCTGTATTATGTGTGTAACACATATCATTTAGCTGAACCCACTCAACCTGTCTAGTATGTTATCTACCTGCTTAGTTACATGTGCTTTTAATAGACGTTGGCATAGACTTATATCTCTAGCTGGGATGTTTAGTCTCACCTCGTGGGTTTCCACATCTTTAGATGTTCAAGCATGAAGCGATAGAGATCGTGCTATTGAGGGTGAGTAGCATGAGGAGAAGTAGCTAAGTAAAGGTTGGATGAGCTGGTTGTGTTTTATAGTAGAGTCCTATGTGTTATCCCTATACTCTCAGGTCCATGGGGAGTTTTGTAAATTTTTTATATCAAGATGATGTTTTGGGTTTACGCCTTTGTTGTATAGATATGACATGTATGTGAGCAGGTTATCATATGTATAGGTTGTGGCTAGTGAGACAGTAAAAAATGCTATGTAATAATCTTTTGGTAGGTGTTATATATATACAAGTGGCTTTTATGGACTCTTATGTGATATGTTTCCACTTGAGGTGGATAAGTGGAATGGTTTTAATTTCTTGTGATTTCTGGTAATCTGGTTTGATTAATTTTAATTCTGCATTTTGTTTTGAGTAATCTCACTTTATGTGGTGTGGGGGTGTCACAAAATATGTGATTACAAAAGATTTAGTGGGAGCATATTTATATTCCACATATTGATGGGGAATAACATCTTTATACTACATATGTTAATACCTAGCAAGGAAATTACCTTCTCTGTGAAGGGCTTAGGTGAAACATCCTATGTAATAGGAATTGAGATATATAGAGATTGATCTGGAAACCTTCTTGGCCTAAGAAAGAGAACATAGGCAAGATGCTTAAGGGTTCAACATGCCAAACTCAGTGAGAGAAAACTTGTCCATGTTCCATTGAGTTAGTCTCTCTGGAGCCCAGTATTCCAATACTTGTGAAGAATGGGAAAATAAGAGTAAGATGCCATATGCATTCACAATTGGATCTATCATGTACACAATGTGATATACTCATCACGTGTCTCGTATGTATTGGACATGATGAGAGGATATGTCATCATCTAGTTGTCTCATATGTATAGGACATGACGAGTGGATATCTATTAGATCCCAATGGAAATTACTAGAATTCCATAAGAACATCCTTAAGTACTTGACAAGTATTAAAATAATTAGTTGCTTGGTTATGGTAATGAAGTGTTGGGTAAAGGGTTACACCGATGCAAGGTTTCAAAATGATAAATAAAATGAATTATCACAATCCAAGTTTGTGCTTGACCTTAGAATGAGAACTGTAAGCTAGAAAGGGTTCTGAGTTAGAGTAGTTGTTTAAATTCTACAATAGAAGTTGGGTATCTTTGTGTTATGAGAACAATAGAGGATATTGTATGGATTAATAAGTTGACATAAATGAACTTGTGAGAGGTTTAAAACCATTAATGTCACAGTAGAGATACTATGACTACTGGATAGGTTGGGAATCACAGATAGCATACTATGGCAATTCCATGTCGTATGAGACCTTGTACAACAAGGAGATATGAAACTAGCAAAATAACCACTTGAAGAAAACGTTGCTAACTCATTATAAAAGCACTTTTGCAGTAGAAGCATGATGGTCACGTTAGATCACTTGAAATGAAATTTGTGAGTGATTGGCTCTAAGTGCAAGTGGGAGTCATTTGGTATGTATGACCAAAGAGACAATCATGTGATGATTGTAATGCCAAAACTTGTAAATGATTTGTTTAATAATAAGGAAAACTTCTAATTTTTTTGTTCTATTCATCTATCAGATAATGATTTAACATAATAAATTTCTAAAGGATGATAGTACTCAATGATGTATGTATTCGGGCTTGGGACTTAAACAATGAGATCATACAGATGTCAAGAGTATACATTCTTATTATATCCCTAGTCAATTATTATTGTGGAAGAAATGTGGACAACAGTAATACATAAGACTAGAGTGTATGTTTTTTGAGGATCGAATCTCATTAGTCATGATATGTGATATCAAACCAAACACATAGATACTTGTTATAGAATAGCGTATTAGAGAGATTCAACATGACAATGACACATGGAGACCACTAAAATGATAGTCTAAGTCAACTCTTATAGTGTTGGTGGTGATTGTGGATCTTAGACCTGAAGTGACTACACTCATCACATATCATTCAGTGTGCTTTGACATCATCCATTGTAACCTTGATTAAGGGTTTTTGTAAAGGTGATTATTGGGTGCGTCGTGACACATGGGGATGACTACGAGTCATGTAGATGGGATTCATCCCTCCTATAAGAGTATGATATCATAGGACTCTTGATAAGCGAGACGGAGAAAAGCATGCCCATGCACATGTGAATATGTGATATTGATCTTACATATATCTTAGAAAGTCTACTCCGTCCAAGGAACATAGATTGAATGTTGAAGAGGATGATTATTCAATGGCTCTAGTTCAATCTACATATCACCGATAAACGAACTATACAAACACTGTAACACCAAGTATAGTTTGTAGGTTGAAGTTGTTCTCTAACTTTCCATTTACTTGGGTAGCAATGATGTGTGACTAGGCACTGCTCTTTGCTTGTGATGTCATTATTGGTTATGGACATTCACTGACAACATAATATGGGACCTATAGGGTCACACACATAGGATAAACCTAGAAGAGAAATTTAATCATTAATGATGATTGAATTGATTGCTAAAGTGTTTATGTGTTCAATTAAGTGAAAATAAGCTGATTGAACTCCCAACTGATCGGTTCAACAGTTCAACTAACTAGTTAGAGTGTCATGTTGATTGGATATTGTATTGGTTGATTTCTAGATAAGCTAGGGAGTGAAATTATTGGTTCAGTTAGTGAACTGGTCGGCTCGAGGTTGCAAAATGACTATTTTGTGGAGAAAGACACTCGATTCATGGTTCAATTTGATTGAATCAAAGAATAGTGCTGACGTCATGTCGTGCATGAATTGGATTAGAATTGCCAATGCATATGTGATTGTGAAACATGATAAAATGACCAGTTCACTCGGTGAACCAATTGAATTGCATGCCAACTGATCGGTTCGCCTAGCAAACTGGCCATTTCGCATGTCATAGGTTACAAATTTTCATGAGATTCCAGTGCTTTCCACTCCCACACAGAATGGGAACCCTGACTCTAACCCTCCTATAAATAGATGGGTACCGGGGGCTTCTCAAACACATCAATTGCCTCTAATGATTGTTTGTCTTCTTTGTTTGTGGTAACTAAGAGAACCCAAACAAGTCCTATCCGATAAAGGGAGGAATAGCAAGGGAGAACAATTGCGGAAGAGAAATTTGGTGATAAGTACAACAACGAAGGGGACAACTCCTTCCTATCCATTCTACTGGAGCGACAATTGTTCTAGGTGGTCCTTGTTGACTTCCATAGAGGCATGGAGGTCATTTCCTACCTCTAGAAGGACAACGTCAGCCTGCTATCTATGGTGGAGACCAAGAGTTGTTTTAGACATTATTTGAGTTCAATTAGAAGAAAGTTTCACAACAACAATGACGAGATTGATGATGGACTTGCTCCAAGACCAGATATATCCTTGAAGCCATCATTTCCATTATATAATTATTGAGGCAATTTGATGGTTTAGTTGGGAATATGACAATAAATTTTTGTTTCTGCTACCTACTTGATTCCATATTGTCCTACAAGAAGTGGGTTTGTTCTTTGCAAAGCCCAATTGGAACAATTAGGACTATGGTACTATTTATACTTCCCAAGCCCATCACCCAAGGATCTAGTAGAGTTTGAAGACTGATGACTAAACTTACTTACCACCATTGGACTCAGATGAGTGCTTTGTCCTCGCATAGGAACAACCCTAGGTCAACTTCCCAATTTGTAAACCATCATAGTACTACATAGGGATGAACACACTTAATCGCAAAGTCATTAGTGATGTGCACCCTATAAAGGAGACACACATGGGTGACATGGGTATTTGTAGCCAATCCTTTTAATGATCATTTAATCTAAAGACTCTATCTTGAGATGTTACAATATACCACTCATACACTTTTAACATCCTTGTCACGGATCAACCATGGTCTCATAATATCTTCTTTGTTCAGTGCAAATCAAGAATGGCTCATGTACACAAAACTCTAATTCATAGTTACTAGTGCAAGGGTGGCTCCATCAACTAGGGTAGACCTTTTAATGAAATTGGCATATGTCATATAAAGTTTAAACTATACTTGATCTTACATGTGCCAAACATCCTATCCATATTAAGAAGATTCTCTATCTTGGCCAAATAACTTAGGAAATATTATATGAACTCTTATAAATTTATTTTATAAGATAATATGCATCACAATGCCTCTCCACCAAGGTATAGTTAAGTCAGGTGGTGTTATACATGTCTACCATGAATAAAGAAAAAACACATGGCCAAATACACATCCACCATTAATGTGCAACCAAATACCTCTCCCCTTTATTTGGTAGGATACTTGATGTTATTATAAATAAAGTAAATCTAATGGCATGGCACCAAATGTGTCTCTATGAAATTAATGTAGAATATCACATTCCCTAAAAGTTTTGAGTTATAACTAGTCTCATATGTCCTAAAAATATTACCCATAATTAAAAGATTCTATATCTAATCCAAAGAGATGAGAAATTGTTTTTGTACTATTACATTTGATTTCATCCTATAATTGTTATTCTAATATCTCTCTATCAATGTATAGTAAAAGGTATATGGTACAACACCTCTCTACCATGAAAATAGAAAATATATGTGGTTATTTACCTTTTTACATGGATAGCATCCCAGTAACTGTCTTCTCAATCAGTAGGTGACTTGATGTAATTATAACTTGTGAAAATTGAGTAGCATGTCACACAATTTCTCCTTACAAAGTAAATATAAAATCTCACATGTCCTACCAAGCTCTCTATATTGGACTTCACATCTCCTAATCATGCTACCCATATTTTGAGGATTTTATGTCTAATCCAAAGAGATGATGTGTTTCTTATGGACTTTACCACTATATTTCTTAGAAACACAAGTTGATGGCTTAATATAAAGTTCCATTTAGAGAGAAAGTAAAAAAATAGTTTCATCCAATGACATGGGCATTTGATGAATGTGTAAATAAATTATCAAGGACGTGTTGTTTAGGGTTTTTGGTGGTTGTAATAATCATTTTAGTAGGAAATATATAGTTCTCTACAAGTTACAACAAAGCGTCTAACAAATTCCTTGAGAAATTGATTCCTAATTATGAAATAACAAATTGTGTGTAACACATGTATGAAAATATGAATAAACTCCATGAATAGAAAGTATGTTCCTTTAGAGTAGTGTATGACACTTGTTAATGAAATTTATTGTCATATGAATATTATGAATGACAAATCCCATGACTCTCATGTATGAATAACCAAATACATTTTATGTAAAATTTATCTATTGGGAAATACAAGAACATAGTATAGGTATGGATATAAATTTTTTATCTATCAATATTCCCATAACAGCAAGATCACATCAATTAATATGAAATAGGAAGGATGGTTTAACGAGTTATACCTGGTCCTAGATTAAATCTAGAGACAAAAATTGTAACACCTGGGACCACTGCCCAAGGTTCTAGTAGAGTTTTTGGAATGATGACTTTCCCCACAGACCACCATTAGCCTTATCTACGCACTTTGTCGTCACTGACGCGCCAGCCAGGATCAACTTCCTGAATGGTCACCCATCCTAGTACTACTCCAAGCTGAGCACACTTAACTATGGAGTTCTTTAATGATGGGCTCCCTAAAAAGGAGGTGCACCTCGGTGATATGGGTAGCCCAATTGTAACGACCCGCACTTTTGAGTGTCTAAAAGACCTTAAAGTCGCAGATCGTTAATCATATACTCCAGGATCAGATTCATGAAATAATACAAAATAGTAAACAATTTCCATTAATGATCAAATATTTACATGTTTAGATAAAAAGCTCCTCTAAGGAGTTACATAACTTTTAAACAGAATTAACTTTTACAGGTGTGAAGATAAACCATTAAGACTAAACCTTCATGATTAAACTGTAGTGTCTTCAACATCTTTATCTGTACCCTCATGTCCATGCTATCAAGTATATCTGATACCTAAAACGCTGACAAACAAATACGCGATCAGTATATTTCTATACTGGTACGTGGATTCAAACAATAATCACAAGTACAGATATAAGCAAACATCTTTATCTTGAATATAAATTCATTTTCATATTCTAACCCTTATCTGGTCCACTACCTCAGGTGTAATCACTGTCCCTCCGGGGCTCGTGTGCATTACCCTTAAGATTAGTCTGACCCAGGGTTCAGAATGTAGTTATGTACTTTACATGATACTCATATGAACTTTATAGTTTGCAAGAACTAAATAAACAAGCAAGCATTTTATTTGTCATTCAATCTCATCGAGAAACATCGGAAATCTCAGAATTCGATACATGTAATCATAAGCGTAACCACGTACCTTTGCCATGTAGAAACCATGCAGAACATGATATGCTTTAAGAGTGTATCCAAACATCCAAGCAATAAGACATTCAATCTGAAACAAGCACACTACATATGTGTCACCATGTATTCGCATTACATTACTCAGATCTAGATGCGCTCCTAGACAAGGGTTTTGGTTATCTCTCGTTTGGACTAAGGATTAGGGTTACAAACCCTAATTCTATTATATCATGGTTTCCAATATTACCACTCAATCGTCCATGTTAGGTTAAACCCTAATTAGCATCTTAATCATATTAAACTATTCATGACACCTAAGTCACATTAAAATTATATCAAGATGTTCACATTGGTTTCGAACCCTAAAATAACATGAATAAGGTCATTAATCTAGAATCATCCATTATTCATCATTATCAAGGATTTCTTCATTATACATGTCTAGATCAGGCATTATCTTAACATAAACGAACATGTCCAATTACATGTCATATTAACCAAAACTAGTCTTTCTTTTACATTAAACACATTAGAACATGTATTGTACATACTTTTAGAACAGGAAGCATAAACAGACTTTGATCATATTTTATTTGGATTCTAATCGTTTTTCTGATCAATTTGATATATAGTTTCGCTATATTCTGAGCTGTCAGTAATTAACTAAATTATTCACAAGATAATCAGATTGGACCAATTACACGCTGACACGTCAGCGTTTGCTATACCTTTATATGTCACGCGGGCCCAGGCTTGGCCAATGGCCAGCGGCCATCTTAGCCCAGCGCCCACAAGGTTGATGACTTAAAAATAGAACGAATTAACTATTGTAGCCCCATGCCTTACATTACTAGGTCGGGGTATCTTGGTCAAACACCTCCGGGTCGCCCCCTACCTTGCGATCGCGGCTGCGCGACCCCGCGGGACGGCGGGAGGACCAACCCCGTGGTTGGATCCTTGGCCCAGTGGCTCAAGAACCCCGGTGTAGGTCAGAGAAGATTCCCAGACCTCTGACGGACTCAGGCCAACCCTAAGGAAACGTAATGAGGGTCTGGTTTGCGAGGTCTAGAGGTGTAGAAACGCTACTGTTCAAGCTCTAGGATTACGATCACTTCCAACCTCACACATGACTAGGAAGAAAGGTTACCTTGTGATGTTTAGAATAGATGGAGAAGAATCATCTCGTCGTGGACAGACTCTCGTTCTCCTGACCTCTGTTCGGAGACTCGGCGAGGAGCTTTCTCCCCGACCTGGCTCGCCGTGCAGCAGCGAACCCGATCCCTGGTTGGTGTCGGACCTGTAGCAGCCGCCTTCTCTTGGAGGATCGCACTTGCAGCTTCGAGCCGTCGCCTTCTCAAATAGGGTTGCGACTTGATGTGACAGTCCCAAGAACTCCGTAGAGGGGCAGTCCTACCGCTCAAGCCGATGTACCTGGGGCGGGGATCCTCTGCAAGTCCTTATGAGCATATTGATATCTCCCCCTTAGACTGGCTCCAAGACTATCTCCCTTTTGACGTGTTTGAGTGCAGGTAGGAAGAAGGTAGGCAGGGGAGCAGTGAGTATATAAGAGGTTGGGAGACCTTTAAGTTGCTCATGGAGGACGATGGAGGGAGGTGGCAAGGTTTCATCCCTCTTGGAGTCGAAGAACCACTCCATGACCTTCTCGGCTTATCCCTGAAGGGGAGTTCTACCATCTAGGACCATTATACGGTTCTTGTGGACAACGGTGGCTAATATCCAAGGTCGATACAAGAGTTTATGGTCTCATCTATATATATATATATAGATATCTAGTAGAAACCCTATGGGGTACTACGTATGAGGCAAGGAAGGGTGAGAGAGACATGTATACCATGATCCACAAAAAGGAAGATGATTAATTACTTTCCTTGTTCTTTTCTTTTTCCTTTCCCCATATTGTTAATTTGTTGATCTAGTAAGGAGAGAGACCTCACGAGGCATCTATCTCTCTCTCTCCTTTCTTTTCTCATCCTTTACATTACATTCAAGCAATATGCCAAAAAGGCAAGGCATGCATAACTCTCTTTTCCGTATGCATTAGAGACACCCTTATACCCGATAACTAATACCATGGAAAAACAAGGAATAATTCTAGAAGAGAATATATTCCTCCCTCAATCCTTTCTACAAAACTCTTGCCTTTTATTCTTATTAATCCAAAGGTCATGAAAAAGCATTATCATGTTCTTATTAAGGCTTTGGATTTGGCAGTAATAAGCCGTCAAGGAAAGCATGACACTTTATTGACAAAACAAAACCATTATTACGAGTTCCTTCTATTTATCAATTTGTGCCACAAGCACCAATGCCACGAAGGCAAGTAACACTATTATTTCATCAATTATATCATTGGATAAAATATTTATCCAACCATGCTTTACATTCATATCATTCAATTTTACCAAAATTGAGGACATAACATTCACCCCTCCTTCAAAGGAATTTTGTCCCCAAAATTAAGGCCCACTAAGCCTAGGTGAATGATAACTCATATTATTTTTAAAACTTAGGGTTAAGACCCTACTTAATCGATTTTCATTTCATTACTAAGATTGGCACTTGAATTGAAATTCAAGTAAATCCCCATCTTTAGTATTCACACCTCATCATCTCTTGATGATTCCATTCTTATTGGTGATTTCATTATTACTTGGTGATTTCTCTTTTCACCTAGGTTTCCAACCTATTATTCATTATTTGCACACAAGGGTGAGGTAATGCCTCTAACCCTAGATCATTTCATTACACATTAAATGTAGGATATTTATCCTTATTATCTCAATTTTAAGAATAACGTGTGTCTATCCAATTTCCCTCCCTCATAATGAAATGAAATAAGCATTTGGCTGCAGCCCAAACACAAAGTTCAATCCATTCCAAGAGCGGAGATAGTACATCCACACATTACCTTGCAATTTCACATATTAAGTTGAATCATACTCTATATGACTCTAAACTTTCTTTCTCTTAATTTTATAGCATTCTTTATCTCATGAAGTCAAGTGTCCCTTTTCTTACTCTTAATCTAGGGAACAACTTCTCTCAAGTTTTCATGACTTCTTTTATTTTTACATCTCATGTATCATTATGAGCCTTAGACAAATCCTCGAGGTCTCTAGGGGTATAGGTACTTTTGGAGTGATCTCATCCTCATGCATCAAGGAAGTGTCTTTACATTCACCCTACTGGGCCACATGAACATCAAGTAGGTGGCCAACCTCCTCAGACATGGGCCTAGGGCAAACCAACTGTTACCTCCCGACCACTTGGTCATGTGCATTCAAGATTTATCAACTCCCAACCCATCGGTCCTATGTACCTCTAATACACCCTACTTGACCCTAGGATTGCATTAGGACTCTACCCTCCCTAAGGGTTTCTTTTGAGATTTCACATCTTTTAAGCACATTATCCTCTTATTTAATTCTTTAACCAGAATTGCCTTCATATCTCTCTTTTGAGTACACATAATGCAGTGTTGTCCCATCATTGGGCTCGGGCCACCTTTCCTCCAGGGCTTGGTGCCATGTTGGTCTTCCCTCCTGGGCTTGACCTCTGTGATCTTCCCCTCCAGGGGCTTGATCCTAAACAACTGCATTGTGGACTTAGGCCACCTTCCCTCCTGGGCTTGGTGCCTTCCTGGTCTTCCCTCCTGGTCTTGACCATTTCATGACCTTCCCTGCTGGGCTTGGTCGTCCACTTAGTCCACCTTCCCTCCTGGGCTTGGTGCCTTACTGGTCTTCCCTCCTGGGCTTGACCAGCTGTGTCACTCAGAGTTGGCATCCTTGGGTTCAAAGAATTTAAGTGCTTTCATTTTTGTTTTCTTTAACTCTTCACTCTTTTAGGTGAGGATTAAGGTTATCTCAAGACTTAATTACATTTATTCACTTACCTTTTAAGGGAAAGTCCTAGCCTAGGGTGCCTTCTTGGCTCATAGGAGGGGGTTAGGCTCTCTAGCCACAACCTGATCCCAAGATCTAAGGTTTTGCCTCCCTCATAGGTCATCTTCCCACTCTTTGGGTTGACCCACCCCAGGTTGGCTCACTAATCCTAAAGGTTTCTTAGACATCTCTTTTTTTTCTTTCATTAGGTATAACTTTTATCATCAACCCATGTTTACTCAATCTCTGGAATACCCCCCTCATGGTCTCTGTCCATTTAATGAACTTGGGTCACCTTCCCTCCAGGGCTTGGTGCTACCCCGGCCTTCCCCTCCAGGGGCTTGGCCACCATCACTAAACTTCTAGAGACAACATGAGGAGTTTGAGCAAGTTATATTCCAACTTTTCATTTTATGATATATTCAACTATTGGGTTTTTATATCTCTTAAGACTTATCACATAAGTTTTATGCTCCTCATGCCCACATGCATGGGATATTGGGTTTCCTAAACCATCCCTTATCTTTTTATTCATGATTTCAAGTTTCACATGGGCACTGTCCCATACCACCACACCATGTTGATTACAAATTTTAAGTTTCACATGGGTAGTGTCCCATACCACCACATCATGTTGATTACCAATTTTAAGTTTCACATGGGTAGTGTCCCATACCACCACACCATGTGGATTAACGATTTTAAATTTTCACATGGGTAGTGTCCCATACCACCACACCATGTGGATTAACGATTTTAAATTTTCACATTTTACTTCTCTTATTAATATTTTCTTTTCAAAGTTTTTTTTTAAAAGCAAGAGATGAGAAGTAGACGAAAATGTGAGATGAGAAACCTAATTTTTCTCTTAACATCTCTAAAGATAATTTGAAATTATACACTATTAAGTATTAATTGATGAATCTGTGCTCTGATACCAAATGTAACGACCCGCACTTTTGAGTGTCTAAAAGACCTTAAAGTCGCAGATCGTTAATCATATACTCCAGGATCAGATTCATGAAATAATACAAAATAGTAAACAATTTCCATTAATGATCAAATATTTACATGTTTAGATAAAAAGCTACTCTAAGGAGTTACATAACTTTTAAACAGAATTAACTTTTACAGGTGTGAAGATAAACCATTAAGACTAAACCTTCATGATTAAACTGTAGTGTCTTCAACATCTTTATCTATACCCTCATGTCCACGCTATCAAGTATATCTGATACCTAAAATTCCAACAAACAAATACGCGATCAGTATATTTCTGTACTAGTACGTGGATTCAAACAACAATCACAAGTACATATATAAGCAAACATCTTTATCTTGAATATAAATTCATTTTCATATTCTAACCCTTATTTGGTTAACTACCTCAGGTGTAATCACTGTCCCTCCAGGGCTCGTGTGCATTACCCTTAAGATCAATCTGACCCAGGGTTCAGAATGTAGTTATGTACTTTACATGATACTCATATGAACTTTATAGTTTGCAAGAACTAAATAAACAAGCAAGCATTTTATTTGTCATTCAATCTCATCGAGAAACATCGGAAATCTCGGAATTCGATACATGTAATCATAAGCGTAACCACATACCTTTGCCATGTAGAAACCATGCAGAACATGATATGCTTTAAGAGTGTATCCAAACATCCAAGCAATAAGACATTCAATCTGAAACAAGCACACTACATATGTGTCACCATGTATTCACATTACATTACTTAGATCTAGATGCGCTCCTAGACTAGGGTTTTAGTTATCTCTCGTTTGGACTAAGGATTAGGGTTACAAACCCTAATTCTATTATATCATGGTTTCCAATATTACCACTCAATCGTCCATGTTAGGTTAAACCCTAATTAGCATCTTAATCATATTAAACTATTCATGACACCTAAGTCACATTATAATTATATCAAGATGTTCACATTGGTTTCGAACCCTAAAATAACATGAATAAGGTCATTAATCTAGAATCATCCATTATTCATCATTATCAAGGATTTCTTCATTATACATGTCTAGATCAGGCATTATTTTAACATAAACGAACATGTCCAATTACGTGTCATATTAACCAAAACTAGTCTTTCTTTTACATTAAACACATTAGAACATGTATTGTACATACTTTTAAAACAGGAAGCATAAACAGACTTTGATCATATTTTATTTGGATTCTACTCATTTTTCTGATCAATTTGATATATAGTTTCGCTATATTCTGAGCTGTCAGTAATTAACTAAATTATTCACAAGATAATCAGATTGGACCAATTACACGCTGACACGTCAGCGTTTGCTATACCTTTATATGTCACGCGGGCCCAGGCTTGGCCAATGGCCAGCGGCCATCTCAACCCAGTGCCCACAAGGCTGATGACTTAAAAATAGAACGAATTGACTATTGTAGCCCCATGCCTTACATTACCAGGTCGGGGTATCTTGGTCAAACACCTCCGGGTCGCCCCCTACCTTGCGATCGCGGCTGCGCGACCCAACGGGACGGTGGGAGGACCAACCCCGTGGTTGGATCCTTGGCCCAGTGGCTCAAGAACCCCAGTGTAGGTCATAGAAGATTCCCAGACCTCCGACGGACTCAGGCCAACCCTAAGGAAACGTAATGAGGGTCTGGTTTGCGAGGTCTAGAGGTGCAGAAACGCTACTGTTCAAGCTCTAGGGTTACGATCACTTCCAACCTCGCACATGACTAGGAAGAAAGGTTACCTTGCGATGTTTAGAATAGATGGAGAAGAATCATCTCGCCGTGGACAGACTCTCGTTCTCCTGACCTCTGTTCGGAGACTCGGCGAGGAGCTTTCTCCCCAACCTGGCTCGCCGTGCAGCAACGAACCCGATCCCTGGTTGGTGTCGGACCTGTAGCAGCCGCCTTCTCTTGGAGGATCGCACTTGTAGCTTCGAGCCGTCGCCTTCTCAAATAGGGTTGCGACTTGACGTGACAGTCCCAAGAACTCTGTAGAGGGGCAGTCCTACAGCTCAAGCCGACGTACCTGGGGCGGGGATCCTCTGCAAGTCCTTATGAGCAGATTGATATCTCCCCCTTAGACTGGCTCCAAGACTATCTCCCTTTTGACGTGTTTGAGTGTAGGTAGGAAGAAGGCAGGTAGGGGAGCAGTGAGTATAGAATAGGTTGGGAGACCTTTAAGTTGCTCATGGAGGACGATGGAGGGAGGTGGCAAGGTTTCATCCCTCTTGGAGTCGAAGAACCACTCCATGACCTGCTCGGCTTATCCCTGGAGGGGAGTTCTGCCATCTAGGACCATTATACGGTTCTTGTGGACAATGGTGGCTGATATCCAAGGTCGATACAAGAGTTTATGGTCTCATCTATATATATATATATAGATATCTAGCAGAAACCCTAAGGGGTACTACGTATGAGGCAAGGAAGGGTGAGAGAGACACGTATACCATGATCCACAAAAAGGAAGATGATTAATTACTTTCCTTGTTCTTTTCTTTTTCCTTTCCCCATATTGTTAATTTGTTGATCTAGTAAGGAGAGAGACCTCATGAGGCATCTATCTCTCTCTCTCCTTTCTTTTCTCATCCTTTACATTACATTCAAGCAATATGCCAAAAAGGCAAGGCATGCATAACTCTCTTTTCCATATGCATTAAAGACACCCTTATACCCGATAACTAATACCATGGAAAAACAAGGAATAATTCTAGAAGAGAATATATTCCTCCTTGAATCCTTTCTACAAAACTCTTGCCTTTTATTCTTATTAATCCAAAGGTCATGAAAAAGCATTATCATATTCTTATTAAGACTTTGGATTTGGCAGTAATAAGTTGTCAAGGAAAGCATGACACTTTATTGACAAAACAAAACCATTATTACGAGTTCCTTCTATTTATCAATTTGTGCCACAAGCACCAATGCCACGAAGGCAATTAACACTATTATTCCATCAATTATATCATTGGACAAAATTATTTATCCAACCATGCTTTACATTCATATCATTCAATTTTACCAAAATTGAGGACATAACACCAATCATTCCTTATAAGATTTTTTTATCTAAGGCCTTAAATCTTGGGACGTTACAATCTTCCCCACTTAGACTTTTGACTTCCTTGTCAAGGCTCAACTATATGGCCTCCTAATATTTCCCCATTTTAGTGCAGACCGAATATGGCCCATGGACACCCAACTCCCAATCATGAAATACCAGCACAAGGGTGGCTACATCACCATGGATAGCCCTTTCCTACATACCTGGACCGTATGGCTCAAGACTGGCATACCACATGCCCATTTGGGCCCCACCTACTGGAGGGGTTATAGCTCTGATACCATTTGTAACACCCGGGCCCACTGCCCAAGGTTTTAGTAGAGTTTTAGGAATGACGACCGTCCCCACAGACCACCATTATCCTTATCTGCACACTTTGTCCTCACTGACGCGCAAGCCAGGATCAACTTCCTGACTGGTCAGCTATCCTAGTACTACTCCAAGCTGAGCATGCTTAACTATGGAGTTCTTTAGTGATGGGCACCCTGAAAAGGAGGTGCACCTTGGTGATATGGGTAGTTCAATCATTCCTTATAAGATCTTTATATCTGAGGGCTCAAATCCTGAGACGATACAACAACTCACTTCAATGCAACTATCTTCTAGGTGCATATGGACGGTGGTTGTGCAGCTCCTGGTCTTCACCATGAATAACAAAGAGAACAACTTCTGGAGTGACTCATATGGTCTCGCCATGGACTGTAGGCTGACATTGCTTTCCTAGCAACAACCAAAGGACTCCTACCTCTAGAGTAGTCTGCATGGACCAATTAGAACTCATGTTGTTCAACTAGAATAGAAAGGAAGGAGTTGTCCCTCCTATTGGCATACTAGTCACCAACTTGCTCTCCCACAACAATGATCCTTTTTTGTTCTCTCCTGTAGCTATACCTCCCTATTTGGGTAGGACTTGCTTGGGCTCTCTTGGTTACCACAACTAGAAAGGACACCAATTGTCAAAGCAATCGATTCTCAATTGTTTGTGTTATTCTTATGCTCTGGGAAGCCCCTAGTACCCCTCTATTTATAGGTCGGGTTAGGGCTAGAGTTCCCAGTCCATTCAGGATATGTGTGAGAGTGGAAAGGAAGGGAAGATCTTTAATTTTTGCAACCTACGACATCTGAAATAGCCATATGGATGTCTAGACAGTCGTCTGGTACTGCAATCGGTCATCTTGATCTTCTAGATGGTTGTCTGGAAGTTTTCCTATCACTTATGAAATTAGAAATTTATTTCACATTAATGCTAAACATTAATTTCCTTGCACCACAAGTATTATGCAATCAAAATGATTTGGGAAAGTATCTAGAACCTTCCTCTAGCCTAAATGAGAGATCTACCACATGCGAGGCGACCATATCACTCACCCAATTGGTTGTCTGGTATGCCAAGCCAAACCGGTCTATTCAACAAATTGAGGCTATCAATTCACACCTCAATTTGGGTAGAAATTATCCAATTCAATTTCTGATTAGTCTGACAACTCAAATGGCTATCTAAACACTTGACATGACCATCTACTGCACCAAACAGCAATCTCACCCTGTGAGACGATCAAATGGGGTGCACTCAACTAATCTGTTGCATGAATCGAGTACCTAAACACTTTAATAATCAATCCAATCATCATTTAAGACTAAACTCCTCTTCTTGATGAGTTCCTTTGTGTGTAACCCTATAGGTCCCATATCACATTGGCAATTAATGTCTATAACTAACTTATGACATCACAAGCATAGAGTGGTGCATGGTCGCACATCAGTGCTACCCAAGTGAATGGAGAGTTGGAGAGCAACTTCAACCTACAATCTATGTAAGGTGTTACAATGATAGAATAATTCCTTCGTCACTAAAATCAAGAGTGAACTCAAGGCATGGACTTGTCATCCTCTCAATGTTTATCTCATGTTCCTTGAACCAAGAGTAGACTATCAGAGATAATGTAACCTAAATATCATATATTGATTCACATTTTCATGTGCATGTGTTTCTCAGTCTCATTTATCAAGTGGCCAAGAGATCATACTCCAGTAGGAGGGACAAATCCCATCTCTATCACTCACAGTCTATCCCCATGTGTCAAAGTCACCCAATCATCTCCACTATAACAACCCATATTTTATAATTGTGTTTGATGATGTCAAAGTATACCCAAAGACATGTGACAAGTGCAATGATTTTAGGTCTAAGAATCACAATCACCACCTTCAATATGAGAGATGACTATGACTTACCATATGATGGTTTCCATGTATCACTCTCAAGGTGGGCATGTTCGATACACTATTCTCTAATATGTGTCTATGTGCTTGGTTTGATATTACCATATCATTACTAATGAGATTCAGTCATCAACCAAGCAACACTCTAGTCTTATATCGTACTGGTGTCTACCTTCCACAGTAACAACCAAATAGGGATATAACAATAATATACACACTTTTGGCATTCATATGATCTCATTCTCCAACTCACATACTTGAAGACATACACAATTGAGTATTGTCATTCCTTAGACATTCATAATGTTTCCTCATTATATCATAACTAAATGAAACAAAATGAATTGGAAGATTGCCTTTATGATTATTAATCAAATCCATTATGGTATATGTCATGTCAATCATCACATGATTGACTCTATGAGCATAACTTAGAAATATTATCATGGATATACAATCATGTGATATGGTGTTGAACTATGTTTAGATTTTTGAGGAAGTTGAACTAGCAAGGCACTTTATCTTGTGCTTATGTCACGATGAGAAGATTTACTTGATCTAGGTAGACCCTCTAGCAATCGATATAGAGGTAGGCATCCATAGAAACACATACATGCTCCAAATATTCATATTCAAAGAGATTGAGGTTTGCAACCACTAGATTCTAGAGTGCAACTACTACATCTACTACCACATTCTAAGTAGCAGTATCAATTATCCTACCAAGTTTATTTCCTTCTATGTATGCTCAAACACAATCACCATCTTTGTTTGATTCATTGAGCTAACTTCATAGTGTCTTAATTTATCTTTGAGAACCTAATTTCAAAAACTACTAGGGCATCTAAATCTAGATAAAAACACTTTGCACACTAGATTGTTTCTCCTCAAAAACCACCTAAAACTCCAAGAATTAATCATATGGCCTCATCAAACTTCTAGAAAGGAATAGTCAATCAATGATCAACCGCACGCCTTCCGATACCCACCTGGATGACATATTTTGCCTCCTCACTAGTCAATGTCGGTGCTCTTCATACAGACCTTTGGATCCCTACCTGGTATTCAGTCGAGGATAATCTAAAATGATATCTGAGGTGAAGTCTCAGATATAAGAAATAAGAACCTAAATAAAAGGATACACTTTAGATTGAATGGAGCTCTAGACACCTACATGAGTTTCATATTGACACGAGACAATAAGGCATCTAGAGTCTTGATAAATAGATGATTAAGTCACTACTACAGAACCTACCTTTAGTGTCGGTTATTTATGGCCTTTAGTGTCGGTTTCCGAGCGACGCCTATGTGGGCGACACTAAAAGGTCACCCATTACACGTCGGTTCCAGAACCGACACCCAAATTCTTCGCGCGCGACCGAAAACGCACCATCAGGGGACTATATGCGTCGGTTATTAGATAAGAAACCGACGCCCAAACCGTTCGCGCCACATAAAGGGCGCCATCTTGGGCGCTATCAGTGTCGGTTATAAGCCAACAACCGACGAAATATGTCTTCGCGCCAAAAGAATATGTGTCGGTTACATTTAAATAACCGACACTGTAAAGTTATGTGTCGGTTGTTTACAATTACCGACGCCTGTTATTGGCGCCAGCTTGGGCACTATCAGTGTCGGTTTGTATTAAGAAACCGACACCATATATGTTCGCACCACAGGAAATAGGCGTCGGTTATATCTAAATAACCGACGCCTATTGGTTTTTTTTTTACAGATCTGCAGACCTGCTGTGGCTGGTCGCAGGATGAGAAACCTGCAGTTCAGTTAACTGAACTGCAGGTTTTATGACATCCATTGATATCAGCCAACAACAGGCCACAAACCTGCAAATTCAACAACAAAAATATTCACACATGCATTTAGCAATACAACATGCAGTTCCATTTTATTTTCACACATTTTGAAACATTCATGTAGCTAGCAATCTGTAGTTCCATTCATTCACATTCACACATGTAGAAACATTCATATAGTAACCAACACTTTCATTCATTTTCACTCAGACACATGTAGAAACATCTAGACATGTAGAAACATTCACACATATTATAATTCAGAAATTCATTTACAAAATCCCCACTATTTGTATGGTTGTTGCCCATTCTTCTCTTACTTCATTTAATTCTCCCATCGTATAGGGAGCATGTACATCTGGTAAGTCTGTTCCTGTAGTGGGGTCAGCTTTAAACACCTGTAAAGAGAATGATGTATATATATAATTAATGAGCTATAAATAAGATTGATATATTTCATATTATCTAATGAGACTATATAATACATGAGCAATACAATCGATGTCCATACAACATGACAGACTAACACATATATAGTACATAACAAGAGCAGCGTCGAATTTACATACAACACTAGCTTAGTACGTATATAGTGGGACTTATAAGGTGACGATCCCACCTGGTAAAACAGGTTACCGACAACTACATGTTACGACTGGGAGGTCGTGATTCAGCAACAGTATGCATTAGCAGGAGGACAAACAGATCACCATATGTTTGTCCTCATATGGTGATCTCTTGTCCTCCTGCTAATGCATACGTTGCTGAATCACGACCTCCCAGTCGTAACATGTAGTCGGTAACCTGTTTTAGCATGTGGTATCGTCACCTTAGTCCACTATATATGTACTAAGTTAGTGTTGTATGTAAATTCGGAGCTATTGTTGTTATGCACTATATATGTGTTAGTCTGTCATGTTGTTATATGAATATGAATCTGAACCACTTGTGTGTGTTGCACTTTATGTATTGTATATGTATCCTGCTTCTCTTCATTGGGGCTTCTTCCTGCATATCCTGCATAGCTATGTCATGTCCTTCCTGCATAGCCTTCTTCCTATATTTATTTTTCAAAGAGAATACAAACAAAAATTATTAGTGTAGAGTTAGTGAAATACTGATCAATGTCTAGAATTGGAATAGATCAAGAACCTACTCTCAGCATCGCGTATGTAATCTTGGGTGAGATTGGTCCTATAGTTCTTTAGCACCCTCCCACAATGTTTAGCATTTGTATTAACTACAAGATAATGAAACATCAAATCAGAAAATGATATTGATATTAAAAAAGTAAACATTTAGCTTCAATAAAAAAATATAAACATGCATGCCTCTAAAATTGTGATCTTTTATCAATTAACAATCCTTCATTGTGATCTCCGCGCACATATAAGTCATCATTAGCTTCAATATTTTCTGGAGTTGGCAACCCAACTGAGAATGGACTGGAGTCATCATATTTATCATAGTACTCTTCTTCATCTATAGGATCTTCAATGAACTGTCTTTTACCATGAAGAACAACCGACCATTTATCATTTGCAGGATCATCGATATAAAATACTTGTTTCGCTTGTGATATCAATATGAATGGTTCAGCCTTCTCGCCAATCTTTTCAAAGTTCACTAAAGTGAAACCCAATTCATCCACTATAACTCCTTTGGTGTTATCAACCCAATTACATTTGAAGAACGGAATTCTGAAATCTATGTAGTCAAATTCCCATATCTCTTCAATGACACCGTAATATGACATTTTAGCTTCACGTGGACTCTTGTCCTTTGCACTTGCAAAAACCATAGTCGATGCTTGAAGGGTGACCCCACTGTTTTGGACGACACTCTTATCATCTTGGCGCTTTGTGTAATATGTGAATCCATTAATGTCATACCCTTCATAAGACATAATAGTCAACTTTGGTTTAAAGGCGAGGCATTTGATAGTTTCAGTAATATCATATGGTGTTTGAGATAGTTGATGTAAGACTTTATCTTCAAACCACTTAATAAAAGTCTTGTTATGCTCTCTAGCAAGCCACACTGTATTGGCTCGAGGATATTGTCTTTTGATGAAATTGGTATGTTCCTCGATATAAACGTTCACTTCGTCCATGTTGTGTAAAATATACAAATGACCTTGTTCCAACTGCTCACGGCTGATTACTTTCACACGTGATCCCAAAATTCCTTTACCAAATAGCTCGTCAATATTCTTGTCATTATCAGGAGTGTCATTACCACTGAGAAAGTCATTGCAGAAATCCATAACCTCTCTCGCCACATAACCTTCAATAATACTCCCTTCAGGCCGATAACGGTTTCGAACATCACCTTTAAAAATGCTCATGTATCGTTCAAAGGGATACATCGAATACAAGAAAACCGGGCCCAAGATTTTCACTTCCCTAGTCAAGTGGACAACAAGATGTACCATGATATCAAAGAATGAAGGAGGGAAATACATCTCAAGCTAACATAGGGTAACAACCACTTCTCTTTGCAAATTATCGAGAGTCTCAGGGTCAATAACTTTGCTGCAGAGACTGTTGAAAAAGAAACAAAGTCTGGTGATTGCAAACCTTACATGCTTCGGCAATATAGATCGAATTGCCACGGGTAATATTTGTTGCATTAGAGTGTGACAATCATGAGATTTAAGTCCTATCAACTTCACATCTTTCATTGATACCAATCTACGGATGTTGGATGAGTAACCATTTGGCACCTTAACATTTATCAAGCATTCACAAAAAGCTTTCTTCTCTTTTCTAGACAACGTGTAACATGCGGGAGGTAAGTATGTTCTTTTACTACCCATTTCACATATTTCTATTAATTCTGACCTTATTCCCATTTCACGTAGGTCCAGTCTGGATTTTATCCCATCTTTAGTCTTACCTGGTATATTTAACAGAGTACCAATGATGCTATCGCAGACATTTTTCTCAATGTGCATTACATCGATACAATGTCTGACTGTCAATGAACTCCAATAAGGAAGATCCCAAAATATTGACTTCTTCTTGAATGAAGAATTGTCACTCTGTGTAGTACCTTGTGATCTCTTACCAAATTCATTGACAAAGTCTTTTATTCTTTCATAAACAACCTCCCCTGGTATAGGTTTAGGTGCACTGCATTCCTCATTCAATCCATTGAATGCTTTGCGCTTCCTACGATACAGATGGAATTTTGGAAGAAACCTTCGATGACCGAGATATACATTCTTACCGCCATGTTTTAGTCTTTTTAAATCAGTGTTCTCTTCACATATAGGACACGCTTTAGCTCCTTTGACACTATATCCAGACAAATTCCCATATGCTGGAAAGTCATTAATAGTGCAAAACAACATAGCATGCAAACGAAATTTCTCTCTTCGTGAAGCATCATAGGTCATCACACCTTCACCCCAGAGTTTCTTTAAGTCATCAATCAGAGGTTCAAGATAAACATCGATGTCATTTCCAGGTTGTTTAGGGCCCGATATCAACAACGACAACATTACGTACTTATTTTTCATACACAGCCAGGAAGGAAGATTGTATATAACAAGCATGACTGGCCAAGTGCTATGTTGGCTGCTCAATGTCCCGTACGGATTCATCCCGTCTGTACAAAGCCCAAGTCTTAGATTCCTGACTTCTTCACCAAATTCAGGGTACAATACATCAATCTTCTTCCACTTTGGGGAATCAGACGCATGTCGTAGGATCCCATCATTAATTTTCTTAACATCTGCATGCCACCTCAAAATCTTCGCATCTATCGGATTGGCAAACAAGCATTGAAACCGTGATATTATAGGTAGATACCACATCACCTTGGCAGGAGAACCAGTTTTGGACTCCCCCGAAGTCGTCAATTTATACCGTGACGCACCACATTTTGGACAATCTTTCAAATCTGCATAGTCCTTTTGAAATAATACACAATCATTAGGGCATGCGTGTATCTTCTTGGCATCCATTCCCATTGGGCACAACAATTTCTTTACCTGGTATGTTGAGATTGGCATCTCGTTTCCTTCAGGAAGCATTTCTTTCAACAAAGACAGCAATGACGTGAAGCTTTTGTCGCTCCATCTATTGTTAGCTTTCAACTTATACAATCTCAACACAGCGTTAAGCTTCGTAAACTTAGTACAACCTTTGTATAACGGCATCTCAGCATCATGCACAATGTTTCTAAAAATGGGAGGTGGATCGGTGTGCTCTACCCCACAACTATCCAGCATTGCATCAACGATGTCTACTGGAACTGGTTCATTCACATCTACGTCATCGTAGGCAATTTCTTCTTCCATACAAGCACTGCTATCGACATCCACTGGTTTCGGGTTTGAAATCTCTCCATGCCAGTGCCATTCTGTATAGCCTTGTATAATCTCGTCGCACATGACATGAGTCATGATTTCGTCACCAGTGTTGACTTTCAAGTTGTTACTACAATATCTACATGGACAGTAGAACCTATCTCCAGGTTGTTTCCTATGTTCCTCGGCAAATTTAATGAACTGGTGAAGACCAGAAATAAACTCTGGGGTGCAGCGATTGCGAATGGACATCCATGATCTATCCATTCTATGATCAAAGAGAAAACAAGTATATATTAGGACAAGATTAGGGTCTAGGGTTAACAAATACATGTGATGTCATTATTATATATAATAAATGTGTACCACCTATCCATTCTTGAACACCTAATCTCACTAGTAAGTGTATAATGTGTATTGGGTTTTCAAGAAAATTTTGGCAGCATTTCCCCGCTGTTTTCCAAGTACATATGTACTTAGAGAACAAACGGGGAAATGCTGCCAAAATTTTCTTGAAAACCCAATACACATTATACACTTACATCCTAAGCGAGATTAGGTGTTCAAGAACAGTCCCAAACTGGTGACTATCCAAGATTTACTCCTAATGAGTAAATCTTGGACGGGTTTCTAGGCCAACAAATAATGTATTGTCATTCTTATACCTAAAATCCTAGTTCTTCAATTTAGGGTGATTATTGATGTCTTTAAAAGCATGATTGGCAATTTAGGGAAAAGTTCATCATTTACATTCCAAGCATGTCACATGTGTGCATTACAGTTCATCATTAAGCAAGATATAAGCAAGTATGTCATATTAAAATAGACTAAACAATATGAGAAAATAGTAGTGTAATCATGCAAATGGGAACATTCATGGGAACACACACTTCAGTTATAAGCATTCATGTAGCAACTTTCAGTTCCATTCATGGGAACACACACTTCAGTTATAAAAATAACTAAACAAAGGGGTTGGTGTACCCCTAAACATGCGCATAATTAAAAAAACTATTACTACAGACAAGTCTAGATAGATAGACAACTAAATACTACACCAACATGGTCCCGCATGCATCAGTAACTTCTTTTTGATGATGAAGTTGTGTCACAAAGCTCCTCACTGTATTTAGACGAATCTGAACTGACAGGGGCCTCAGATTCAGATTTGTCTGAGCTGATATGCGACGCCGTGCGCTCATACCGTAGAAGATGATCGGGGGTCTCGCAGTTGTTGTTGGTTATCCAAACTTTGATGGAATTATCGCCAACTGGACGGAGAAAAATTCCTGTTCCAACGGACCACATGCAGCTCTCCAATCCAATCACGCCAATCGGATTTTGATACAAGATTTCCCGCCTAATCATACTCAACCTCGATAACATGTGAATAATTACCAAAAGTTAGGGTCACTTTACCAGGCATGTAGTGTCTTTCTTTTAGAAAACGCCAATGTTTGGGTATGACCAATTGGTTTAAGGAACGATCATCTAGGATGATGTCCAATTGTTCTTCAATAGGGAACGTTAACATTGACATAGAGGCCCAGTTCATAGTGACTGTTATGGGTGGACAGAGACTGCACAATATTAGTATTAACAAAGTGTAAGTACATATAACGATGTTATATATTTTCAGAAAAAGTTGTATAACATCAGTTAACCTTTTATTTCTTGTCATAACCAACTTTATTGTGGTAGACATGATAGCTTTAAAAGAAGTCTACAAATGTACTTAGAGAACAAACGAGGAAATGCTCCTAATGAGTAAATCTTGGACGGGTTTCTAGGTGCTTACTAAAATAGAACCATTATATGGAACTAATCCTACATTATACACATACTTTTCCTGAGTAAGATAATGTGCACTTCATGGAATTATTAAGATCTGAATATATATAAGTTGTTTCTACCTACTTTGATGGGATTTTATAACATTCGAGTCTTCCATTTATAACATTAAGATCTGAATATATATAAGAATCCCATTTGATACACACGATTGAGAATCTTTCACGATACTAGGAAAATACACTAACTAGATATTCATTTAGGTGTTAGACATTAATATGTGTATGAGCCCTAATTAAAACTGATTCTCATAAGAAGTAAATAAATTTAAAAAAAAATGCCCAGCAGCAGGGCGGCACCTTGAGGGAAGACGAGCAGAGGAAGAAGAAGAAGGCAGGGTGGGCACCTTGAGGGAAGAAGAGCAGTGGCCGAGGCAAAGTCCTAGCAGCTTCCGGCGGCGAAGAGAGGAGCGGTGGAGAGGGCGGCGAGGCTAGTAGACCTAGCTGCTATCGGCGACGGCGGAGAAGAGGCCGGCGGGCAGAGAAGAGGCCGACGGCGGAGGAGAGGCCGGTAGGCGGAGAGGGAGGCCGGCGGGCGGGCGGAGAGGGAGGCCGACTGCTTCTCGCTCGACGGCGACGAGCGGCGAGCACAGAGGAACGAGCGGCGGCGGCGGCGGAAGGAAGCAAGGGAAATCGCCGGAGCTAGGGAAATCGGGAACGAAATAGGGAAATGGGAAGAATCGTTCGGGAAGGGTGAGCTATTAAGTTGAAAATATGTGTCGGTTCTTTAAAAAACCGACAACTAAACCAACAGTGTCGGTTCATTTGCAACAACTGACACTTATACTAGATTATAGTCGTCAATTTTTGATTAAACAACAACCGACAACTATTCCTATCTCACGAATACCCTTTAGTCGTCGGTTATTTAGTTACGAACCGACGCAATATGTAAAATATTGGAGCAATTTTTTCGCTGGAATTTTGGGTTTGGCGGTTGATTTTAGGTGTCAGTTTTTTATTAATTAACCGACACTTAATAAAAGTGATACCCGTGTCTTGTCGACCTTCACGGATTGGATGTCAGTTTCTGTTCCAAACCGATACAGTAGGGTTTATGTGTCAATTTTTGTATACAACCGACACCTTGAAAAGTGACTTTATAAGCCATTTCTGTAGTAGTGAGTGGGTGGTTAGGACACTGGAAGATGCAAGTAATGTGGTGTTTGGGGATAGTGGATGTTTATCATGGGGGTGTGAGGCAGAAGCAGACGTGTAAGGACAATGGAAGTCGATCATCTGGGGGTTGGGTGAGAAATAGACCGGTAGGATAGAGGCCAAAAGCTATGTGAGTGTGGGGGAGAAGTGGACTAGCTACATTCAGGGGGTGCACATGCTCAACCATGGAAGATTTTCTGACATAAATACCTAAAACACACTGTTTGTTTTTTGCTTAATAATCAACATGTTTGTAATAACTATGTTTATCAAATTAATTTAATTTTAAATTTGACATGGTATATTATCAATGTCAATTATAATGGATTTTTATCATGTAGTTGCCTCATCTTTATTAAAATAGGTTTAGTCTATGGTATATAACATGAGTAGTATTAAACATTCAATTAACAACACAATAGATAGACTTTTCTTACTACACATACTAACTATAATAGTCGTAATAGACATGTTGTGTTCAACCTATTGTAATTTCTTGTTCATGAAGTAGTCATGTCCAATTTTTGATTTACAAACACCAACACATAACCGATATATATCAATTAGGGTGCTGAGTAATATTGGTATTTTTTGGTGTAAGGTGGTGGGAAGTATGGTAATTACTCAAAGTGACTCCTAACAAACATTTAATCAAGTGGATTTGATATAGATCATGAACTTGGATCCTAAGAATTTGATGAAAATTTTCTTATTATGTCATTATGAGAAAAAGTTTATGGTGAGTCTCTTGCATAATGGTTACCCATTAGGGAAAATATATACTAGTAATGCAAAATAGATTTTTATTTATGGATTCATGTGTACACGAAAAGAGAATGTGTGGATGGAATGGTAAATCTTGAAAAGAAACTTGGAGTAGGGGGCAAGAATTCCTCAAATAATAAAATTCTATTATAATGTAATGAAGTATATACTTTATCTATCTTTTTATCTTATTTTTGTCATATGAAAGTAAAAATGAGCTAAAGTTACTAAAATTATAACTTAAAACTTATGAACAATTTTCAAACCAACAAATGATGTTTTGAAGCTACTTCTTTTATCTACTTCTAAAATATGGCATTCAATTCTTTTTAATTTTGAATCAATGAGTAATCAAGTCATTTTTAAATATTTGGCAATAGCTATTTCAATACGAAGAATCATAGTATCAACATGAAAACTTGATATAATTTTATAGAAAACTGTGTCTTGATAAATATTTGGAATTCACACAATTTTCAACACAAATTAGAACAGTCAAATGAGATGAATAAGTCTATAATATAAGTAATTACAATATCTCAAATTTAAAAATTAGAATATGATGACATATATTAAGATCAACTAAAATAAATTCTTACCATGATGTGGCTCTTTAACTCCTAAGTCAAATATGTGGTATGAGAAGTAGATCATATTTGGCTAGTAACTCATTAGGGTTTTTATAAAAACAAACAAATATTTTATGCTTCCATCCCGCACAGGTCCTCCGCTGCTCTGGCGATTCTCGCGTCTAGGGTTTCCTCTGCTGCGATCGGCTTGGGGGGAGGGGGTTCCGGCGGCTGGAGTGCGTCGCCCCTTTCCCCCTAGGCCCTTTCCTCATCCGGTGTAGCAGGGCCATGATCTGGTGGTCGTATGGCTGGCTTCCTAGCGGGATCTCGGGTGTGACGGCGTCGGTGGTTTGGGTCGCCCTGGCCTGGCTTCTCCGGCGGTGTCTTGGGAGTCTAGAGCTGCTCGTGGTCCCCTGGAGCTTGGGTTACCTCTCCGCTTCTTCCATCCATGGTGCCCTGAAGGTTGGGTGCTGGTTTTCTCCTTTCCTCTGGTCTTGTTGTGTCGGGCGGCTCCCCTGATCCCCTCCCTTTCTTCATCTTCATTCTTTTTCCATTGTTTTTTTTCTGTTCCTGTCTTTTGTTTTTTCAGTTTGGCTTGCCTTGGTCTGGCATTGTGCTTCTTTTTCCTAAGCCTAGGTCTACAGGTGTGGGGGAATCTTCGGGGTTCTCGGTTGGGTGTTGGACACCTCTTTCTATGTGGGTTGATCCTTTCTTTCTTGAGCTTTGGCTTGAGTCAGGGGATAGGCATAGTTTGGTGGTTGTGGTGGTGGTTCTTCCCGAGCAGTCCACCCCTTTATCTTTTCACACCAGCTCTTTTCTACACAAGTTGATCAGTGTTTCGGGGGCCTTTCCACCTTTGTCTCGGCTGCCTGTTGTCTATTTGTCTGGTTTCTTCTTTGTTGTGGTGTCGTGTGTGTTGGTTTAGGATTTTAGTTGTGTTCCAGTTAAAGAACGGTACTTATATCCATGCTTCCCGGTGCTTGGCGTGTGGCTCTGAACTGGTATGCAGGTTATGGAAAGCTGGCGGTGCTTATTTGGACATTTGTTCTGGTGATTTTGGTCTTAGTAGTGGAGGTCTCATTGATGCAAGCTCTATCCTTGATTATAGAAGAATTTGGTTTAAAGGCTGCTTTGTCCAGCGTGGGGAGGAATTCGTGCAGAAGTGTCCTAGTCTCATCCAATCAAACTTGTATTATGTACCTCTTACTTCTATGTCATCAAATTTGTATGAATCTCTTGTCTTTGTAGATGTCGTTTGGATTTTCTTATTTTAATGCCAGGATTACCTTCAAAAAAAAATATTCTACTTTTACGACACATTATCACTACTACATAAAATGTTTTTTATAACAGTTCATTTTTCCATTTTACAATAGGTGTTAACCATTGTATTAGTTTGTGTGGTCTTATGGGGGTACTTTATACAACATGTTACCACATGTTGTAATACATATATTTTATACAACAGTTCAAACATGTTGTGTTTCAATAAATGGCCTATTGTAATATGAGTGTTTTATTCAACATGTTGTGCACCTATTGTAATATACACACAATCATTGTAATAGGGATTTTTTTACAACATGCAATGTTCTTGTTGTAATATATATGTTTATAAAATAGTTGAAGCATGTTGTCTTTTAATAAATACACCTATTGTAATAGGGGCGTTTCTACAACATGTGGTGTGCTTGTTATAATATATGCATTTTATACAACAAATAGTGCATGTTATAGTTCACTAGAGACACCTATTGTAATAGGTGTCCGTTTTCCAGACACACCCGTTGTAATAGGTGTGAATAACATAACATATGGTATTTTTTATATTTGATTAGAGTTTGACAAGTTATACCAAACCAATTTATTGATCAATTTAATCATATATTAAAAAAATAATAATAAATATGAAATTATATCTTTTTTAATTCACAAACAAGAACAATACTGAATAAAAAATTTTCATCAAACCTTTAAAAAACTTGTATTGAATTTAATAAATAATAAATCATATGTACACAGATTCAATACTACAAAGTAGTGAGTACACACTCTAGAATCAAACTAAAAATTAATTACAAAGGTTTCACACATTTGTCTATGCTAAGGAAAGTCTCCCCCTCATGTCACATAATTTGATGTGTGCTCAAGAACACACATCACCCACTCATTTCAGACCTCATCAATCTCTTTTTGGTTGAAGCAATGACCAATATACTTCAAATAATACAACAATCATATGTCAAATATATCAACATATTGTCATTTATTCAAAATATTTAGAAATTTAAAAAAATAAAAGAAATATTAATAAGTAGCTTACACATTCAAAAATATTTTTAATTCTTGCATCAACGATGTCTCTCATGTTTTCAACATAGAATACCCATAATTTTTGTTGTTCGGCTGCTTTGGACACTATATAAAATAAATAAGATATAATTACAAACAATATTTTGATGCGCTAATGGTTCAAGATATGGATCTATAATGTGACTAGGTCCATTACACGGTAAATGGTTACTATTTTATGACATACTAAACTACATGTCATAGTCAAGTAAGAAATGATTATGAAACTACTAGACAGAACATGATTGAACACATTTTTTGTCTAATTTGTGGGAGGATAATATATGTATAATGCAAGTATCCAAATTTACAACAAGAAGAAAGAAAATGGTTCCTTACCTTGATAATTTTCCATTTCAAATTCTTCCAATATCGCACATATATCTTTTGAATAATTTATGAGTCTTATGAAATTCATATCAAGACCTCAATGCATTAGTAAAAGTATATGGTAGTTTTAAACATGTATTATGTAACAAAAAAATTATACGAACCACTTACAAATCTATGAGTTTTTCCATGTTCCCACGTAAATTTCCTCTTAAGGGATCAAGATAGTAGCGTCTACCCCATGCAGTGTCGAAGACACAAATATCCAATACCCTGTATGTATACAAAGCATTACATGTCAAAAGTTTTCCACTCATTTCAGACCTTATCGATCTCTTCTTGGTTGAAGCAACGACCAATATACTTCAAATAATACTACAATCATAAATCAAATATATCAACATATTACTATTTATTTAATATATTTTTTAATTTGAACAAACAATAAAAATATAATGATCACTAGCTTAAACATTCAGGAATATTTCTAATTTTCACATCAATGATGTCTCTCATGCACTTCACCACATAATACATGCAATATATGTTGTTTGGATACTATATAAAATAAATATGAGATAAATAGAAATAGAATTTTGATGTGCTAATGGTTCAAGAGTATTGTAACATATTTTTTCTTGAACTACTCAGTTTATTTAACCAAGAGAGATAAAATTGTTATGAAACTACTAGAAAGGACATGTTGGGATGTAAATGGTGTGGGTATGATCAAACCCAAAATTGTACACATTTATTTTAGTGGGTACGTGTATGGGTCCAGACCCATATTATTTAAAACCGAACTTGCATCGTACCCGAACCCACATACTATATGAGTATATAATGCAGGTCTATGGGTACATGGTTCTATAAGAAATTTCATATTTCACATTACCAAAAATAAATTATACATGCATTTCAGACCTGAAATGACAATTAAGATCAATGTCATTTCCATCTGTGCTCATTTGACTACTAGATTCCTAACAGAAATAAATTATTTTATTTCATTCTAAAGAAAGATACATAGAAGAACATTGTGGTTGTTCCTTACTCGATTGGCAAATGGATATGAGGTGATATAGAAGTAGCATTAGATTTTATGGTTATACATACATCAATGGTAGCGTACTTGAAATTTTTATTGGACTTTAGTGTAATACATGTCAAGGACAGCGTACATGAAAATAAACAAAAGGAGGAGGAAGTAATATATTGGATAGAGAAGAATAAAATAAACAAGTAGTAGTGTGTGAGAGGAGGTATCAGACCTACAAACCTAAAATCTTTAAAAAGTTAAAAACTCAATATGATGACCATCGCAAGGAACACTTAGTAGAACAAAGGACCAAAGTTTCGATTTGCTTGGGGATCAAAATGCCAACGAGATCACTCATGAAGCAAGAAGCTAGAGGGATTTGGGATGGATCGAAGTTGATGGAGTTGCTGGGGAAGGGGAGAACTTGGATGCCACAATGGATGAGACCTAAGCACCTACACACCACCTGCATCGAGATCTCTTGGTGGCTGGGTTGAAAAGCTAGCAAGGTTTACTCTAGATGCCTAACTATGGCTGTGGACGAGATTGAAAACCATCTAGAGTCCATGGATAGTGATTTTTAATGTTGGTGACTCCTGGAGTCTGTGTCGCTGGAGCCAAAAATGAATGTAGTTATACATGGTAGAACAACACACTTGGGTAGGGTTCACATGGATGTTCGAGAGTCAGAGGAGCGACGCCACACTCATGCTTGGAACCTAGAGTCAGGACTGGTACATGTTTACTACTAGCATTTCATGTTTGTTAGGTTCAAATGATAGGATTAGCCATTAGATCATAGGGGTTATTTGATGTTGTTTGATTTAAAATTAATATATTTATTTATAACATATATGAATTGGTAATGCATGTATGCGGGTCTAGAAGGTATGGGTATAGTTGCACCCATTATTGGACCTTCTCAAATACGGGTCCAAGGGTATATGAGTCTGTCAATTTACGGGTACAAAAAACTAGACATGTGATGGGTTCTAACGGGTATGTGGGTATTCCTGCACCCATTTACAACCCTAAGGACATGATTGAACACATATTTTTTCTAATTTGATGGGTTTTGTTATCTTATTTATATCATCTGGTTAATAAGAGTTGGGAGTGAGTTCGGCTAATAGAGAATGTTAAAATTAGAGGTGTAACCACGAAAGCCCAAACAATATATTTTAGAAAGATGAATGAGAGGGGAAGAGAGGACATATTCATCGCATCAAATTAAAAAAGAGGAAGTCAAGGGATCAAGGCAACCGAAAGATTTTGTATTTCTGTATTAAGGAAATTTGTTGAATAATAAGGACACATGTGATTATACAAGAAGTTGGAGTCTGTTATTTAATTATAGTATACCACAACAAGTCTGTGTTAGTGTATGACCTTAGTATGTAACAACATGTTGTGTGATTGTGGTCTATTACAACATGTATTACAATAGGTAAACTCCTATTGTGTGATTATGGTATATTACAACGGATTTCTCTATGTTGTTTAATGGTGATCTATTACAACAAATTATGATGTGTGACTGTTACAATGGGTCGCACATGTTGTGTAATTATAGTATATAACAACGGGCAGAGTCTATTGTGTGATCTTGGTATATAACAACATGTTTCAACATGTTGTGTTATTGTGGTCTATTACAACATGTACATAATACAACAAATGCATGCATGTTGTGTGATTATGATATATTACAACGGGTTAGTCTATGTTGTGTAATGATTGTCTAATACAACATATTATCATCTGTGACTATTACAACCAGTCACAATATGTTGTGTAATTAATGTCTTTCATAATATGTTTGTGATACTACAATGTTTTACAACAATTAAGCACTTGTTGTAGTATCCACATATTCTACAACGGGTTTGGCATGTTGTAAATAACTTGTGTTGTATAAAATATAAAATATACAACATGTAAATAGGTTTGTTGTGATAGATATGCTAACTACAACACAACTAGCAGAATTGTTGTATTTCTCCCATTGTAAAAAGTATTTTCCATAGTAGTGTATTTATATATCATTCTCTTTCTTCTTATACAGGGAAAATACATTAAAATAGATATATATTATCATATATCTAATCCTCATGATCATTCAACATGGACCAATCTATGTATAAATTTGTATCTCACAAAGTAGTCCAATAAAGAGACAACCTAAACAAATATTGTAACTATAATTATAGTTGATGAAATAAAATTTTATTATTTAAATACTCACAATTAGGTTTTTTAGTTTAGACATCAATCTTATCTTGACCAAATCAAACTAATTTCTTTGTTAATGTAAAATTTACTCAATGTGCTCTATAATTCAATAGTATACATTACAAATGTCTATATTTATTTTTCTTTTAATAATAATAGTTGATTGCTATTATGTCTCATTTAAATGACATCTTGATTGCAATAAATGATACTTAAAATGATAGTTGATCATTTCTTTTCTATAATAATCTCATCCAATACTTATTGTTATATTTAGATCTTAATCGTTTGAGATAAAAATAATTATATATTACTATCGGACTTGAATCTGAATATTTATTTATTATTTTGAACATATTCAGGGGGACTTCAGTATTGTCAAGCTTAATATCTTTCAAAAAAATGATCATGGTATCGTAGTAAAAAAAATCTTCTAAAAGTCATGCGAGAAGGGGCTCATTGACCTCATACCTTAATAAGCTCCGCCATTATGTCGATGTATATATTTCTATTTGTATAAAACTAGTGAACGCATACGTGCACATGCACGTGCATCATTGCATTAGTTTAACTAATTATAGACACATGACAACTTTCAAAGATGATTAAAATGGACTTGCAATGAAATTTTACAATCATGTTTGAAATAAACATCTACTGTGTTGTTAATCACATACTTTCTTTTTAATAAAAGTTTATATTGTAAAATCTAATAAATAAATGTTTTTTTCTATAAGTGAGCTTATTATGAAAGTGAATCAGTTTTGATTGCTCAATGCAATCAAAAAAGCTAAAATCCATATAAGAAATATTTTTGATCATGTAATTTATAAAGAAAATGTGTTTAGACAAACATTGATCTGGATATACATTTTCATATAGATAAGGAAAATAATATGACTAATAAATAGATGATAATCTACATGTATAAAATGGAGCTCTCTTTCCCATCCAATATATCAATACCAGTTTCTCATCTTCATATGATGAATCATATTGCGGTGGACATCTGTTGATGGAATAAAAGAACATTAACATTATAGTTATCTATTTAAGTAGTGAAACATACAAAGGTACAAATGAAGTGATTTCTTACTTATTTTGTAACAACATGCTCACTTTATCGATACTTAGCCCCAAATACTTTAAATTTTGAATGCATATCTTGCAAATAGATATAATAGTCATGTTGTCAAATGATTATAAAATCATATGACAAAATATTTTCCAAACAACTACTAAAACTTACATCTCTGGTGATAATTTTTGCAAAATTATGTGGTTCTATAATTTTTACAATTCCACTTCCACTTGTTAATACATGAAGCTTTGGTACGATTTTTTTTGTATGTAGTATAAAAGAAACTACTTCAGAGTGCATCAATATAACCAAAGCATAACTATAGTTTATGCTCAAATGTTTTAATATAATATAAAAAACAATATTTGAATGAAAATGAAAAAGGTATCAATTACAAATTTCATGGTCAATATCATAAAGAAGACTCTTACATTCTTCACTAAAATCTAACAGTTTTATATCTACAATGTTGACCATCTACTTTGATGAAGCTTGAAATGATGGGCTTTTTGAATGAAATGATTGGATAACTTGGGGCTTTAGAAGAAATAGCATATGATTCCATTGCACCATTGAGATTATTTCATCTAGCATGTCATCTCCATTTTCCTATATTGTAAAATAGTATATTGGCTAATATATTAACAAAAAAAACTTCAATTCATATTTGATATACTATATATCTATATATATACCTTCATGCTTAATTTTTGCAATTCAGTTACAGTATATCCAAACCTGCTTTGTGCTGGTTTGTCAAATTATGTAACATGTATTGAACTAAAAACATATAAAACTTCAACTTTGACAACGTACCTATACAGAAAAAACAACGATTATAATTTCTAGTAAAAATGTTCTGAATTTGTAATTGAATCAAAGTTACCTCAATATGATATTGGTTGTGTAACACTTTTGACATATCATCCCTTGATCAGTTCCTTTCTTTGTCTTTTTCTTACATTTTTGGCATGCAATGTACCAAAGTCTTTGACTTTTGTATATGCGTGCCACCATACCCTTTATCTCGTATATTTGATCCTATAATTGTAAAGGGTTACATATTTACATCAATTTTAAGTATAATAATAAAGTTAAATAAAATATTATTTACCTTGATTAGTATTCCAAGATCAAGAGATTCATGTAGCATATCTATTCTAATCCTTATTGGTTTAATGTTCTTCATTTGTAGATGTCGTAACAATTGCTAAATTTTCTTGAACACCATTTCACAACCTATTAGAAGTAGAATGTTAATCATATGTAAAATGACTTGTTAGATAATGATTGCATTACCTTATTCTCATTTCTTCCACTCTTAGAATATGGGGGTCAATGAAGATTCTGGTTCTATATGTACTTGACATATATAAACATGTAGTACTTGTGACCATATCATAATTCTAAACAAGAATTTTGTGATTTTCAAATAGGTGTTGAGGTATAAAGTGTCATACCTTGAAAAAATATAACTTGTAGCCCTGTTAATACAATGATATTCCTCTTGTCTTTAAGGTCTTTCAAGTTCTCATTTGAGATGATAGCTAATTCCCCCCATAATGTGCATGTAATAGTAGCATGCCTGCATATGTGAAATATTATTATACTACAATTATTTCATAGGAAATGTATATAATGTTGTTTAGAAATGATGTTATTATTGCTTTGTTATTGCTAACCTTTCATTTTGTAGGGTAATATCCAATTTTGCCCCTTCATCTCCATTTGTCTTCTTAATATTGTTAATGTCTTCCACATTCAAAAGCATGCCAATGATATCTAACAAGAAATGTAAAAAATATATAAAATTAAATTGTGCCTTATGAAATATTAAATGAATGCATAAGGAAAAATCTACATTATACATCAAAATTACCTATGAGATAAGTTTTCTTGTTCAAAAAGTCATGTAAGTCTTGAAATTCTGTAAATGCAAATGAATGATGAGGTATATCTTGACAATCTTTATTTATTGCAGTAACCATTGAATACTTTCTAATAACACATTCTTGACTCATGTTTGCATTTGTATAGACATTATCAATCTTTTGAACTTCAACATTGTCAATGATATAGCACTTTCACTCAGAAAAGGTGTCACCAAACTTGGTTACTACTTCTCCCTACAAACTTGCTTCCATTCTCACACCCTAAGCATAAGTTTTTGATGACATACAAGTTGTAATACATGTTCCATTTTAAATCAATTGAAAATTATACATATATAAAGTGAAATAATAAGTAGCTTTTGTTTCTTTCTTCCTCCCCATCCTTCATGAGCCTTCCATTTGAAGGCAACTCAAACCTTCAACGTCCATTCTTTATGTTGTTGAAGTGATTTGAAATAAGAGAACGTTTTTTTTGTCATCCTATTATATGCAACACCTGTTATATTTGTATTGTAAGGAAATAAATATATAGTTGAGGTAAAAATTTGGGAATTACCATCAAAATAGTTCAACACTTCTGTGTATACAATGTTCTTTGTATATGTCCCGTCATCAAACTTCTTTTCTTGAGGTTTGACCAAGACTTTTGTTGTGTGTCGAGATATACCTCTTGACAAGGCAACATACAACTGACCGTGGGAGAATACATTATGGGGCAAATAGATTCCTACATTGGGAATGGTTTGACCTTGGGATTTGTTTATTGTCATTGCAAAACTTAAATGAATTGGAAATTGTTTCCTTTTAAAAGAGAATGGAAGTCCATCATCATCTGTAGTGATAAGAGGTATTCTAGGTATGAATACTCTTTTTCCGTGTGCTTGACCTACAGTTACCTCTGTATCAATTACATTTCTTTGAAACCCTTTACAAACCATCCTTGTACCATTACATAATCCATTATCTGGATCAATATTCCGTAACAACATTATTGGGCAATTCATTTTTAACTTCAGTACATGAGGAGGTAAACCATTAGGGTCTAGGGAATTGAGAAATTCTTGTGGGTAATTATGGTTTTCATCATCAATGACACTATCAAAACTAAAGTAAGTGATTTCATCACCAAAAAATTGTTGGATAAGCGTGTCATCCATTTCATCTACATACTCATTCTTTGTGCATAATATTGCTTGATTCATCATGTATTATGTAGACATTGCATTGTCATTGAGAGATGGGAATACATGGTCGACGAGTTTTTTCTTGGAAATCACGTCATTCTCATAATCAATAATCATTTCAATAGGAAGACGAATGTAATCATCATCGATGGTTGGTTGAGTTCCTTCTCCTATTTGAAGCAAAAAATTTGAAAATGAGACATCAGACGAAGCTATCATATTTTGTGTTAATCCCAGCTTTTGCATTTTTTTCCAAAGTAAAGACTTTATCAGACTTGCATCAATTGTTTCATTTCTGGTTGCATGCCTAATAACAGGTAGAACTTGTCTAAAATCGCCCCGAAAAACCATCACTTTCCCTCTGAATGGCAAGTTTGAACCCATAATATCTTGCAAAGTGTGATCTAAGGCTTCAAATGCTTGGCTTTTTGTCATTGATGCTTTATCCCATATTATTAATTTTTCCCTTCTCAAGAGCCCAGCTAAACTACTTTTCTTACTAATATTACATGTAGAGTTGTTATCAATTTTAATAGGGATTTTGAATCTACTGTGAGAAGTTCTACTTCCTGGTAAAATTAATGCAGCAACACCAAATGTTGCAATTGCAACAAAACCAATGGATCTTACTTTCACCAATAATGCCTTATATAAAAAAAATTTACCAGTTCCACTTGCACCGCCAACAAAGAAAAGACCTGGTTGATCTCCATCTATACAACTAAAAATCATATTAAATGCATGTTTTTGGTTTCCATTTAAGTAAGAAATCGTGGATAAATTTTCTTCAGTCACATGTATACTCATTTCTTTAGAAATATCGTGTGACTCATTGTTGTCTACAATTTCATATAAGTCATCATCAATCATTGGCAGATCATAATCATCTATATTCTTCCCCATGCCTTCGAGAATTGGCCTTATGTTTTGCAACACTCTTTGCTCCATTTCATGCTCATTGCTAATTCCTGACCATGAAAAGTCTTCACCCATTTTAGAGATATTTGAAAGCCATAAATTTATAACATTATTAGGTTTACAATACACTAAAATTGTGGCAAATAATCTCCTTAATGATGCTGGAAATTCAAAATTTGAAGCCTAAGTTAGGCATTCAAATATTGTATCATCACTTTCAATCAAACCTCATTGCTCAACAGCCAGTTTAAATGTTGGATTAATAAATTCATTAACGGTCCTCCAGTCCTCAAAAGATGTCGCATCCTTCACATGGTTCAATAAAATTCTCAAATAATGTCTCTCACCTTCAACAAGATTTGCAGTCACAACACGACCAATAACTTCTCGCTTTTTTTTTTCTTCCAAAATTTTCCAGAAGTTTTCCACTCATAATGCTTATGGAACTGTCTATAAAGATATTGATGTGCATCTTCATCATTGCTATTCATTGTAAAATATTCAGTGAGAATTGTCCTACAAACACCATCACGTGCATTAACAATATGTAAGTTATCATCTTCTATAAACGTCACACTTTGCATGTTAGGCAAATGTAGTTGTAAGGAAACCACAGATGGTTGCATCTCACTTAATTTGAACTCATATATCCTCCATATTGCTTCCGGTGGATAAATCCATCGTGCATCTCGAAATTGTGTGGCTTCATTTACTAACTTACGACCAGTGTATGGGGATACATTGATGGAAGCTCGATCATGTCCCTTGTATATATATTTGAAAAGATATTTTACTGCTTTGATGCGTGAGCATACCTCAACATTGATATGGCATCTATACCTTAGGAGCAAATAGGGATTGTATGGTGTCACCCATCTATTATCCAATGATGCTCCTCGTACCTCTACTGTGATTCCATTGTCCCTTCTTCTATATAGTGGATAAGAATCTCTCCCTTGGGTGGTTTTAGAATAGAAGTTTTTTGGATAGTGAAAATGACACACTTTATTCACCATGCAAGAATTCTTTGGGTTTAGTGAACCACAAGGTCCGTGCATCATGTGTTTAACAACCAACTCATGCAACACTGGATGTCTTTTTGGATCTGGGATTTCTACTGAAACTATATGATCATATTGCTCAGGACTATTGATCTTATAGTCACGTTTCATGATCATGAGAATATGAGCATGTGGAAGCCCTCTTTTATGAAACTCTATAACATTCACTTGTGCAACAACATTTGCAAAGATACAACATTTGAAAAGTTGGTCCTTTAGATCCTCTAGTTTTTATCTAAAGACTCTCACTGTCAAATCATGCCTATTTTGAGCAAGTTTTCTAGGGAATAACTTGATTTTTATCTCATCCCAATCTAGATTACATGTCATTGTAAAAAATACATTTGGCTTACCATATAATTGCACCAAAGTCATCACATCCATATATCTACGTCGCGTATCCCGTGGCCCCCCAATAAAAGATAATGGTAATATGATATATTTACCAATCATGCTACTACAAATTTCTCTATCCCTCACAATATCAGCAATTCCTTGATAAAAATCAACCCTTATTCATTTTTTCTACTTTAAAATATAATCTAAATGTGTAGATTATATTTTGATGTACATGTCAACGACATATTATTGGAGTAGACGTCCATCATATACTAAGATGGATTTGTATGAAGCACGCGTTTGTAACTTGTAACAATAGTATTCTCGAACAGATTCCTTATTTCTACCACTCCATCTAATAAAAATAGGAATATTATCATTATATGTATATAATGTGTAAAAAATGCATAGAAAGATAGTAATTAGAATGTGAACCTGGTATATTGGAGCTGAACACATCTTCTACAGAATCAAAATGATTATGCAATATAGACTTTGTCGATACTCCAACTTTTAGGATGTGTTGGTTCCAACAAACTCACCATTGGGAAATAATAAAGGATATGAAAGAGGATCATAGCATCCTAAATATGATTGAACTATATGTGGTTCACCTGAATTTGCATAAACAACTATGCTCCTTTGTTGTAAACCACTAACATCATTGCCTTCAATCCAAACACCTACAACTTGTGAAGTTGTGGGAGAGTTATAAGTATTTTGATCAAGTCGGATATCTTTATTGATAGTGATTCTAAAACTATCTGACATCAGAACGTCTTTGAGACTTCGAAAAAACTGAGCATATGGATTTGTGTTTAGTATGCACATCAATTTAGTGACAAGATCAACATCTAATGAAGGAGTTGCATTCTATCTATTCTATACCTCGAATTCAGTGTCATAGAAATATAGTTGAAGATACCTTGGTCCATCGTTCCCAGGTAATAGTTTGTTTATGAAATGATAGATCTGACCCTGAACTACAAAAGTATAAATGCCATTCTGTCTGCTCCGCAAGTCTTCATCGACATGAATCCCATGTGATGTAAATGCAAAATGGCTATTATAACTTCTGATACTCATTAGAAATTGTATAGATTCAAGTGTTTGACATGTATACAACTCATACAATTCTATAGAAATAGGAGTGCAAACTAAGTAAATTTTTCCTTTCATGCAACAAAAGGATGTCGGCTCAAATTCCATCTTTTTCACACCACAATAGATGCAGATTGAAGGTGTAGAAAATGTGTGTGGTTCATTTGGAAGATTTTCAAACAAAGGACTACTACTATTATCGTTGGATACACCTACTGTTTGATATGCATTTTATATGATGAAGTCTTATGAATTCTCCACATTATGTTCATCTATATACAGTGGAAAAGAAGACATCATATAGACACACCACACAAAGGCAAAGAAATATGTATACATGTTTTTTTGTGAAACATTACCTTCTGTAGATGTAATACCCGAGTTATGATCACATTCAGTATGAGTGTGGCTATCATAAAAAGGGTTATTGTACATTGCTTGGTCATCATTCTCCACTTCAATGTGATCATCAACATGCATATTGTTGGACTAAGGAAGTGATGATGTGATTGGCTGCTCTGAGAGATTGGTTTTCAGACCATTAAGGTGTGCTTGACTTCTTTTAAGATATTGAATAAGGTGTCTTCGCTGTCTTGCTTCCTTGTGAATGCTACTAATAGCAATATTCATCTCAAGATGCATTGTGTTATCACTCCTTACAAGGGGATGTAATAATGCACTATGCCTGAGCCTTGAGTAAATTGGTTCATCTAACAATTGACAAACATCCTCCACATCCCTAAACATGGGGTGCATGTCTATATCTATCTTCATATAGGGTGGAATACTATTGTATATTTGTGAATATCTTTCCACAATGCCCTCATCACATTCTGATATTACATGTTTTTGGATCTATCTGTTCCTAATAATAAGTCATCGATGAAGTCGAAGTCTTCATTGAATGGACCTCAGTTCATTGACATAAATGTAGCCAGACACTCCTTTTGTTCTACTCAACTCTATTAAATTACAACAATTTTGTATCTTTTCGTAAAGCTCAGAAGCGTCCATAGAAGTTTGATGTTGTTTCTCCATTCATGGCCAAACTCACCAACTGTTGAAAAAGTTCCACATATTGAAACTTATATGATTTTTTATTTTATTGAATGATTCAATAGTGTCAATGAACATGATCAAGTAGGATGAATATTTTATATTTCCTACAACATATGGGTAGGATTAAAAGATGACCTCCATTTTTTCTTCTAAAAAATGAAAACGTTCAAGTAGAACATTGTAGAGCTACATTTAAGACACAATGTACTCTCATCAAAACATAGACACATAAATAGATAATGTCATGTTCATGTATAGAATAAATTTATTTTTATCTTTCACCTATATGTTGTAAGGCTTCAAAATAGACCTATTGAATAAAATTGAAGTCTAATATTCTGTAAGATATTTTGTGTCAAAAGGATGTGTTTTATGAAACTTTCCTATTATTTTGTTGTTTCATTAATAAGAAGAATAAAAAGAGAAGGAGAGTGGTAGAGAGAGAAATGTTATACAATCATGAATGAAGAAGCAAAGATCATGACTGCGAGAGTCATATGGTGGTTTTGAGAAAGTGTAAATAAGAGTGAGCAAGTGGCATATAAATTAATATTGATATTATTTTTGGAAAGTGTACATGTACATATATTCATTACTCCATACTTTTTTATGTAAATTACAACATGGAATAACATTTTCTTTATTCATGCATACCTTCTCATTTATATGTAATTTTTCTTCATAATAATCATCGTTTCCCATTATACGAATTAAGATATATTAATAAAAATTATGAGATAGTAGCACTGAGGAAGTGTAGGGATAATTTGAGTCATTATGGAATCATCTTGTATTTTTTGGTTGAGATTATATTTGGAGAGAGATATTTTAATATATTTATTATCACATAAATTACTACAGTGAGAGTGATTAAAATATTTATTTGTTTAAACTTTTTCCAAATCTATTGCAAGCATTATGTGCATATATTTTTCTATAAATCATGAGACATTCAATGGGAGAGATATTAGGGGAGAATTATAAGAAAAAAAAGAATTAAGGAGAGACTTGGGGATCATAAGGAAATGATTTATAAAATTCCACAACTCAAAAACTATGGGAAGGTATCTAGAATTATTGGGATCGTTTTCAAATGTGTATAAAGACATTTATAAAGAATCCGCAATAGGGTGGCATAAAAAGAAATCATGAAAATATTGTTTGGACTTGTACATCTTAATCTATTCCTTATTGATTTATATTCTACAATGTTTGGTAAAGTATTTATTTTTATCTTTCACCTATATGCTGCAAGGCTTCAAAATAAACCTTTTAAATAAAATCCAAGTCTAATATTTTAGGAGATATTCTGTGTCAGAAGGATGCATTTTATTAAAATATGCTATTATTTTATTGTTTCATTAAGTATGATATAAATATAGTAAATAAGGACTACTAAATAAACTCCTTTGCAGAGGCACATGCTACAAATTGGGCTACCAATCCTTTTTGGATGACAAACCACAAAGATCAAAAAACAAAATCTAAAGATGTTGATGATGGCATCATAACATTTCATTAATAATATGTATAAAAAATGATAGGAAAGGAGAGTGATAGAGAGAGAAATGTTATGCAATCATGAATGAGGAATAAAAGAACATGATCGTTAGAGTCATGGGGTGGTTTTGAGAATATGTAAAAAAGAGTGAGAGAGTGAAAACAATTAATATTGACATTATTGCTTGAGAACGTACATGCCCACATATTCATTACTCCATAATTATGTATTTAATTTATGACATGGAATAATATTTTTTAAAGAATGCATGTCTTCTCAATTTATGTAAATTGATTCCAAACTCAAGGGAATTTAGCTTTAAGCTATGAAAAATGGACATAACCTTAGATTTATTTCCACACTCAAGGAAAGATTCAAAGAGCAAGTCAAGCAAAAGGTCAAGCAATTTTTAAGATAAAATGGTGCATCTAGGCATATAAAGTCAAGCATTTATCTATTAGATTCACACCACATAGCCATAATTGGAAAGCTAAAAAGCTGAAAATTTTGAAAATTTTAAAACTAAATGCAGGAAGTAAACATGCATGCAAGAAGGGTGAAGAGAAAGAAGGGTGAAGCCTACCACCCCAAGCTTAAAATTTTGCTCGTCCTCGAGCAAGACTTAAACTTGAAATAGTACAGTAGGAATGCATGATTTTAACGACACTTATTGAAGTTCTAAAGATGATGCATGGATGGAAGGATATGAAAACTGTTTGAGGAAAGAAACTAACTAACAAGAACATGAAAAGCAAAATTTATTGTAATAAAAGGGCGGGAGGGTGGGTAAGAGAAAAGGGGGTGGCTGCCCCACGATACCGACACTGGGATCCCAAATCCTAAGTTTTGGGACCAGAGTCACTTGTGTCTTACCGACGGGTTCTACCACATAATGGGAGTAGAATAGGCGGAGATACGGGCCCTGTCGAGTTTAAAAAAGAGGAATAAACTCTGGCAACTCGGTGAAGTCATCTCGGTGCTGGAATTGACTTGAACTGCACTGGGGTGACTTCTTTGGGAAATCATTCTCAGGGTACCTTTCATAGTATGATTCTGAATATGAAGGTCCTGGGATGTCAACACAGGATGAGATGGATGAGAGAGGTTGGATGTCTTTTGGAGGACTCATATCTTCTCTCTCTATCTCTACACTTGAGGTTGGATGCTCAGATAAATCATCATGTACAGTCTGAGTCATCCAATCATCTTCTGAACAAGAAGTACTCCCTGAAGAATCAGTTTGTGGTTCTAGCACCCCAAGCTTATCAGCTGGTGTGGAATCAGGGGTATCTTCATGCTCAGCAGCCATGTTGTAGTGAACCGTCCATCCCGCCCCCTTGACGTCCACCCTACCTTGTAAAGGTATGGGTGCAAATGGTGGCTCGTGCTACTCCAACTCGTCATCGTCAGTATACTCACTGCTCCACATTGAGCAGCTGTCATCGTTGTCATCAAACAAATTGTTCCAAACCATGGTTGGCGTACTGCTCAAAGAGAAATAACAAGTCTCAATATGAGAGATTTCACTCTGGTCTGGTTCAATATTTGACTCTGGTTCCTCTGGCCAACCTTCAGGCTGTGAGGAAACTTGACTTTTAGAGTCTTCATCATCGTCATCATAGACCCATTCATGTCTATGACTCGTTTCTTCCATTAGTTCATCAGTTGGGTCATCTGGATAGAATGAAGGGCTTCCCCAAGTGGGTTGGTCTTTACAGAAAAATCATGGTGAATCCAGTTGATGGTCTGAATAGGATGATGGTGCATACTCCACTTCAGACCCAATGGAACGGTCTTGATGACTAACTTCTTCATTGTCTTGTGATGGCAGTTGTAACCGAATTGTAACTAAATCAATGAGCTCTTGGAGCCTCCTGCTTTGTTCAACATCTTTATCATGAAGTCGTTGTACTTGAGCAGCAATGCTTTCGAGACCCGTCGATTCTTCCATGCACATATAAGGGGAATCTGTTGTATCAAACTGATGCTTTAGGATGAATCCTTGTTCAACAGTTTGAAGCAAACTACTACTGCAGTTTGTAGCCTCGGTGGCTACTTTGAGATGACGATCATGCTCTTCTAGTAGTTGTTGCATTGGATCGACATCTTCTTGGAGATGAGGGACTAGGGAGGTGAGCGCTTTGACACTTTCTCCAGCTACCTCTGCTACTTTAACCAGTTCTTGATCCCATGATAGAACGGAAGTCGAGGGCTGATTGACAGTCTCTGTTGTTGGAATTTCAACATACGACGATGGTGGAGGTGAGTATAACTCGACTAGCTGTAGAGCACGACCTTCAATTATTTTCCAACAGTCGGAACTACGGAAAAACTCGGGAGGACAGGTGGAAAAGATGACTTGTCTTGCGGAAGCAAGGTCCATGGCTGAAAAAGGCATGAGAAAAAGAAAAGTGATTTAGTATATATGAACAAGTATGTGTAAAGCAAGAGGGAAACTATGCATGTATATACATGCTTATAGTAACAAAACAAAAATCTACTAGGCATGTAAATGTGGAAAACCACGTCCCTAGCAACGGCGCCAAAAGTTGATCGGCCTTTTTCTCACGTCCGAAAATGAACGTGGGACAAAGGAAGGAATCAAGCTTTAAATTTATAACCCGAAACCGTCTAGGACCCCACAACATTATTACGGGGTCGAAGTAGATATACGGGGTCGAACACAGAGACGTGGTGTTGTTTAGGATGCCACAGATCTCGTTCTTTAGTCAGATAAGCCAAGACGATAATCGATAAAAGTAAGTGCTAGAACTAGTCTAGTGGGTTGTCACGATATAAAACAACACAAAGAAAAGAAAACAAAACAAAACCGAGCTCGTGATTCTACTAAACAAAGAAAGAGAGTTCCTGGCTATGTAACCACAAACGGGGCAGTCTATGCACTTGTTCTCGGGCGTAGACAACCCTTGAACACCCAAGCAAGCATCTAGTATGTACGGTAGCATTTGTCTTGTGGGGTCGTCTCACTCGCTCTCGTGATGCGTGACTAAAACTATCAACAATATGTCAATGACCCTCTCTCGAGGAATGACATATCAACACCTCAGAATACACTAAGTTCCCTCTCAGGTCATAGGATATTTCGGGGTGTTAGGAACAGAATACCTTGGATCGTCCTCCTCTCGGGTTCAGATCCAAACTATATTCTCTTAGCTATTCCTACAACGGGTCTCTCGATATAGGCAGAAATAGCAGTTCAAGCGAGTAAGAGATCAACCAAACTAACAATCATAACTTAGAAAGAAAAAATAGAACATGCAACATACTAGATATGATATGAATCTACTTGCTTAAGGCAAAAGTACATATACATGCCCAGATCGGGCTACATAGCCAAGAAGGAGCTAACTAGCCATAGACAAGCATAGCTGGCACCGAACAAAGATGGATGAACATCGTTTGTATAAGAAATAAAGGAATGCAGTAGAATGAAAGAGAAGAGGGAAGAGATATAGCCTGAAGAGGAGAGTTGGCTCTCGCTCCTCGCCCTTTGTGCAGGCCAGATCTTGCCCCTTAGGTCTTCTCTTCGTCCTTCTAGACTCATTGGCTCTCTCTAGGCCATATCGGGTAAACCGTATCGGGCAACCGTATCGGGCAACCGTATCGGGCAGACCGTATCGGGAAACCGTATCGGAAAACCGTATCGGGCAGACCGTATCGAGTAGTAGACTTTTGCGGAACTCGACACACTAGCTCCTTGGTCTAGGCACTAGCTTTGCAGGGTCCTCCCTCCAGCTCCCCCCTCTTTGTAGTTGGCAGCTGCTATTTATAGGCAGCGAGTAGATGGGAGTTGTAGCTTTTATTGGTCCACGTGTCCTTCATCCGTGGCTTCGATCTTGAGGTATCAGGTGGGCCAATATGACTGTCGCCCGAAGACTGTGTCGGGCAGGGGGAGTGTCAGACAGCTGTATCAGGCAGGCCGTATCGGGCAGCCACATCGGGCAGGCCATATCGGGCAGACCATATCGGGCAGGCCATATCAGGCAGCCATATCGGTCAGACCATATCGGGTAGCCATATCGGCCAGACCTTAACGGGAAGATGTATCGGCCAGACTGTTACGACCCCATCTGAGCTTAATTGGTAAACTAGGGTTTACCTAGACAATTGCAAAGATTAATTAGAATAATCATTCTCGAAATCTAGTTAATGACGATAACACAATTAGGATGTTTTAACTATGATAAGAAGTCTAAATGTTCTTTTGTTTTGAGAATTAGGGTTAAGAAGCATAAACCCTAATCGGCCCAAAATTAGGGTTTTGATAATGCTTGAATACAGAATTTGATAAGTGGAATGTCTCACTAAATGATTTTTAGTATTTTATGTGTAACTCTGATTTGCTTCAAATTTGGATATGATTTAGATATATAAAATGTGAACAATATTGGAAAATATCAGAATTTTTGAAAAATGCCCTGACCTGTTTGTCGGCCGAGTTTCAAACTCGACCGATCACAATTTCAGAATTTTACAACAGTGTGGTAATTGAATTTTATCTTTTTATTGGTATATCCAATTGATCTTAAGTTTTAACAGTATTTGATAAATACAATTTTAGACACTCTGTTAAATTGGCATAATTTTTGGATGACTTTTGAATCCCTACAGTAAGGGTGTCGGTCGAGTTTGTGCAGGACAAACTCGGCCGAATATATTCTGCAGACTGCAACATAGCAGTGCACTGTTCGATTTTTAATTTATTATTGGTAACTCCAAATGATCTCAAATTTTAACTGAAGCCTTATAGAACAATTATTAACAACGTGCTAAATTCCCATAATTGTTGGAGAATGTTTGATCTCTGAAATAAGCGAATTACAGTAACTTTTGTATAACTGAATATTCAGCTAATATAGTTAAAGTTGAGTGTTGGGTCAATTTGCAATTGACCCAAGCAGCTCAATTGACTTATATGAACGATCACACACACAAGCAGCTCTCATTTCTCGTCATCCATTCCAGAGAAACGAGCTCCTAGAGAGAGAGGGAGAATTAGGGCTTGAGTGAAGAAAGTGGGGGAATTGCTGAATTAGGGTTTTGCGATTCCAGGAAGGGTGAAATCAAGTAAGTTCGGATTCCTTGCATATACTTTTATGGTGGATCTTCTCTCTTATGTCAAGATTCCGTCCATGCTCTGATTTGATCCAAGAGGATGTCGAAATTCCCTCTTTTCTCACCCTTTCTTCATAATCCCTCTTTTTCTAGGTTTCCGAGTTGAATGAAAGAGGAATTGGGAGATTTGCTAGGGTTTTGATGGGAATTCGAGATTTCCCTGAGTGGAGCTGCAGGTTTAAGGTGTTTTCACACCTTAGGGTGAGTGGGTTCTTCCTTCAAACATTCTAATGGACGAATTTGATTATAACAACCAAACCCCTAAATGTTTAGCATGCGATTTCTAAATCCTGAAATGTCTATTTGATTTAAGTTATTGTAAATTGATATGATATGGATTCCTTCTCTGTTTGAATGACTCCTAAATGGTAGATTCATATCAGATTCGTATGCAACACTTCCTATTGAGTATGCTTTTAAATTCATATCAAATGATGTAATTAGGGTTTGACCTAATTGGGATATCGCTAGGGTTTCAACCTGTTTGAAAAAGACTAGAAATCCTATATGTGGTTAGGATGTACCTCGTGGGTTATATTAATTGAATCTTATTCTGGATACATGATATCACAGTGATGATATGGAAAACCTAAGTTTAGTTAAGTTTCCATGATTTCATATCTATATTGATTATATAAGATTTGTTGGAAACAGTCTTTATTTAGTGAATGCTTATATCTTATGAAATCATTATGAGAGCCATGTGACAAGTGAATGAGGTAAATGAAAAGGTGAATGAGGCAAATGCAACCCTACGAGTAGGGTGTTGACATGTGATGAATGAATAAGGCGAATGAAACCCTAAGGATAGGGTGTTCAATGAATCATGCTATGGTAATATGAAAGGTCTCGATATGAGATGTGGTGATGCTTAACTATTGAATTGTATGTTTCTAGTGCATTTAACTTTATATGCTTGTTCTCTCTGAAATGATATCTACATACTGCAGGACTTCTTATATTTCAATATATTTCTGTTAAATTGTTTATTGTTAATCAAGTATAGACCTAAGTGCCCTAACACCGTAGAACCCCTAAGTGGTATCTGCAGCTTTGGGGTGAAACTCGTGTTGCAACATCATCCGTGCGTGTGTCGCGGACAAACGAGGAAAGAGAAAAAGGGCAGTGTCTAACAACAATTGTGCTTGTGTCACAATGGCACTGCGGTTTCACCAGAAAACACGGTTATCTAACACCATTCGTGCGGAGTCGCGAAGGTAACCCTGTGACCCTCCGCCTGTGTGCTCAGGTTAGTAGGAGGAGTCGAGAGAGCACTCGGAGTAGTGCATTAAGGCCGGAGAGCCTGTAGGCCGGAGAGCCTGTGGTCCTGTGGCAGAACGGGGCTGGCGTCAGACTTAGCATTCCCGGGTGTGTCGCTAAGTCTTGTACGGTGGGGCCGTAGCATGAACTTGCTGTGGATCTTTATATGCAGAGTACACTGCATATATTTAGGGCATAATAATAAATGAATAAATGATCATATAGGTTCACAGTAAATTTATATAACTGTTTATTTACTTGAAATACTTGATGATGCTTAGAAATGTGCTATTTCAATTATATTGTTTTAGAATTGTTCAGTGTAATATTTATTGTTGTTAAATTTCATATCGTTTAATTAAATTATATCTTTGATCACATTAGTGCATTAGTCTGTTTCCATGAAGTATTCATTCACTGAGCGAGTAGGCTCACCCCTCTACTCAAACATTTTAGGGTTAACCGCGTGGACTTGAAGATGATCAGAGCTTCAGTGTAGATCTGCCACAAGAGTCAAGTATGAGATTAGTTGAGTCAGTCGGTCCTTGTCACTCTAGATCCTCAGTAAGAGATAAGAGAGAGAGTTGTAAATACAATGTGTAATGTTGTTCCTCTTTGATATGTATGCTAATTAACAAGGTTTATGTGCACAAGTTGTGAAAGACATCATGAATGTTTATATATGTACCTTTTCTGTTAAAGTTTGATTAGTAATGAAAATGTTCATATTCCTTGTTAAGATGTTATGTGGTTCAATGCGATGAAACAAGAGTTTTTAAGGAAAGAAAAAGTTAAGAGTGATCTTTGTGTTAATTATAAATCCTTTCTTACGCCCTAATCTCATGATTTGAGGAAATTGTGAGATCGGGGTGTAACAACTTGGTATCAGAGCTTAGGGTGAGTTGTCAAGGACCATTAAGTTAGTAAGTTAGAGTCCTAAGCGTGGCAGATAGGAGATGTTTGATGTTAGCTTTGGGGATTTGAGTATTTGGATATCCTGGCCCGATATCTGAGTACTTGGATCAGCCAGTATAAGCTACTCTGTCTATTCTCTCACGTATACCCTGGCCAGGTATACAGTGGAAGAATGGGCTAGAGAGGAACCCTAGAAATGTTAGGGTTAGAAAACGAGAAAAGAAACAAGAATTAAGAGCATAAATGTAAAAGGAGATAGAATTTACATTTCATAATGTTGTTTTTGTTGGAAATGTACAGAAATGCTCTTATATGTTTGAATTGAAATATTCAATACTTTGAAAGATGGGTCTTTAATATCTGTTGTACACTATGCAATTGTAGCATTTATTGATTTCATTCTTTGTAACAAGTAGACTAGAATTGACCTTTGAATGAGCTTTTGTTTCTATGGTTTTGCCCGCTGATTCGAGTGAAATTGACATCAGCAGGTCTGTTTAGGTTTTCAGTCTGTGCGCGGTTCGGCCGAGTTCGTGTTTTGGTCGGCCGAGTTCCTTGTTTAGGATTTCAAACAGTGTTTTGGTCGGCCGAGTTTGGTCTTGAATCGGCCGAGTTTCTTTGTAGGTAAACAAGTAGTGTTTCGATCGGCCGAGTTCCCCAGAGGATCGGCCGAGTTTCCTGCTGATCGGCCGAAGTTGGTCGGCCGAGTTTCAGAATCTGGAAGGCGATCGGCCGAGTTCCAGAGTGATCGGCCGAGTTTCTGAGCTGTGAGTGGCAGTTCAGGAAGAATGTAATTCTTGTAGTTCTTGGCTTCAGGACTTCAGGTTTGGCCTGGTCCGGTTGGCAGGATGCGTTATTAGGATCTAATGAATCCTATCAATAGCATAATAAGAATAGAATTGGAATAATTAGACCCACATCAGAGTAAGAATGTACATACAGCAAGACGTTGAAACATATGGGCAAGATCAGAACAACTAAGAATTAGTTGAAACTGATATCTGAGGTTTAACTTTGGGGTCTCAAATGTGAAACCCTTAATTGGGAATAATAGAACATGATATGAAACTCATAATCAGTTTATTGATTAATTTTACATGAACTATACATATGAAATATAGAAAAGATATGTGAAATGTATGTATGGTTCAAGATAGCAAGAATCAATCATGAAGAATGAATCATAGAATAGAGTATAATGCTTTTATGAACCCTAAAGCAAAGGCTAAGTAGAAGAATAGGGTTGAGCATTCAATAGGTCCATAGAAGTAAAGAGTCTTTAAAGGAGTAAAGGTAAAGAGAATCGTATGAATATGTAATTCATAAGACTAGAACAACAAACTAGTTCCTAAGCAAAGAACATAGGTGTAGTTTAACGAATGAATAAGTCATACAAAGGTAGACTGTATTCAGGAAGGAAAAACTTGATTGAAAGAGAAACTATGTTTGACCCATGCATGATCCACTTGATGTAAAAATGAAGAATATGTAATGTATTAAACATGAGGAAAAACAAATAGAAGGACTATTAATTTAGAATGTTAACTTCACAATAGTATAAAGATAAAGGAGGAAATATGTGCAACATGGTATACATGACCATACATATGAATAAGCAACATGGTCATAAGAGAAAAATTTAGAATTAAAGATGACGGGTTAAAGAGTAGTATATAGTAAGAGGACTATGAAACGTAAGAAAGGGTTTGAAATATGATGGAGAAGTTATAAAATTAAGAGGTTGTGAGATTTAAGCAAGTGCTAATTAATCAAATCTCTCTGTTGATAACTAAGTAAATCTACATACGAGAATGTATTAAGGGAATGCTTGAATACAAGAATTCCAAGTCTCAAAATCATCTTCTCTTTCATATATTTCTTAATGAGAGCAAGGTGGGAATGAAATGATAAGAGAAAATGAATCATACATGGTGCATAACTACCTTGGTGGGGTCATCTAGTGAATGTAATAGTGACATACAATATGATGAAGTGTGATAAGAAATAAGTTCTTGCGTGATAGCAAGAATGATGAATAATCTATTCCTATCTTAAATGCTTCAATGTTAATGATGTTTATTGTATATAATCATATGAAAGGATAGGTAGCAAAAGTAAAGAAGTAATAAATGAGCAGAAAGATATGGGAAAGCACTAGCTTTGTGTAATATGTGAATTTGTTTTTACATGTATGATTTGTTGAAGGCATATTAAGGTATGAAAGCTGGTTCTATATATGATTTCAGTGTATGTGTGTAAGCTATATGTTAAATTAAAGGCGTATGATAGTTGTAGTAATTCATACATGATATGCATCTTACTATTGTGTATTTGTGACATGGTGATACGATTTGGATGATGTCAGAACACATGGAGGGGTATCCTGAATAAGGTAGTTATACCTATTCACTCATATTAATAGAAAGGGATGATAATTAGATTGTCTGGACAAGTAACCCTAATGAGGTGTAGCTTGTTATACCTAGCTCTAATATAACTGAGTGATGGTAATTGAGTATGATTAATGCTTGAATAACTGATACAATTGTGGATTACTTTATTACTGTGGTTGAAACCGTAAAATGATATTATACGATGGTTACACTTTGAATTGTGTGTGGGCCCATAACCCACAGATCCCAGGACCGAAACGGGATAGTATGGAATGAGGTTGTAATGCTTCACCTCATGCATCCATGACCCAAGGGGGACGCCAAGAGTAGTATTGTGCAAATGATTGTTGAATCTAGTCTTTTAATTCAAGACTGTTTTGCTATTTGAATAGCACTTGATTAAAGTTTAAAACAGTATGGTGAACTTGCTTTTGACACTTAAAGGTGATACAGAATAATAGAACTTTCTGAGCAGCATAAGTTGAGATAGTTGTATCAGAGTATCAGAGTTGCGCAGCGAAAGCATGGTGGTTTATCTTTGCATTCTATGTTTGACTGTGGCATAAAGAATTTGCTTGATATCATTGAGAATTATTTGAAATATGTTGTGATTTAGTAAAGAATTAAAAGATCTAATGTTGAAAACTACATTCAGGTATGAAATACAAGAGTATAATGACATGGAAGGCTTTAGAAGCTTAGAATAACCTTGAATGTATCTTTCTTGTAGGTTTATGTTTCGAGGACGAAACATTCTAAGGGGGGGAGAGTTGTTACGACCCCATCTGAGCTTAATTGGTAAACTAGGGTTTACCTAGACAATTGCAAAGATTAATTAGAATAATCATTCTCGAAATCTAGTTAATGACGATAACACAATTAGGATGTTTTAACTATGATAAGAAGTCTAAATGTTCTTTTGTTTTGAGAATTAGGGTTAAGAAGCATAAACCCTAATCGGCCCAAAATTAGGGTTTTGATAATGCTTGAATACAGAATTTGATAAGTGGAATGTCTCACTAAATGATTTTTAGTATTTTATGTGTAACTCTGATTTGCTTCAAATTTGGATATGATTTAGATATATAAAATGTGAACAATATTGGAAAATATCAGAATTTTTGAAAAATGCCCTGACCTGTTTGTCGGCCGAGTTTCAAACTCGACCGATCACAATTTCAGAATTTTACAACAGTGTGGTAATTGAATTTTATCTTTTTATTGGTATATCCAATTGATCTCAAATTTTAACAGTATTTGATAAATACAATTTTAGACACTCTGTTAAATTGGCATAATTTTTGGATGACTTTTGAATCCCTACAGTAAGGGTGTCGGTCGAGTTTGTGCAGGACAAACTCGGCCGAATATATTCTGCAGACTGCAACATAGCAGTGCACGGTTCGATTTTTAATTTATTATTGGTAACTCCAAATGATCTCAAATTTTAACTGAAGCCTTATAGAACAATTATTAACAACGTGTTAAATTCCCATAATTGTTGGAGAATGTTTGATCTCTGAAATAAGCGAATTACAGTAACTTTTGTATAACTGAATATTCAGCTAATATAGTTAAAGTTGAGTGTTGGGTCAATTTGCAATTGACCCAAGCAGCTCAATTGACTTATATGAACGATCACACACACAAGCAGCTCTCATTTCTCGTCATCCATTCCAGAGAAACGAGCTCCTAGAGAGAGAGGGAGAATTAGGGCTTGAGTGAAGAAAGTGGGGGAATTGCTGAATTAGGGTTTTGCGATTCCAGGAAGGGTGAAATCAAGTAAGTTCGGATTCCTTGCATATACTTTTATGGTGGATCTTCTCTCTTATGTCAAGATTCCGTCCATGCTCTGATTTGATCCAAGAGGATGTCGAAATTCCCTCTTTTCTCACCCTTTCTTCATAATCCCTCTTTTTCTAGGTTTCCGAGTTGAATGAAAGAGGAATTGGGAGATTTGCTAGGGTTTTGATGGGAATTCGAGATTTCCCTGAGTGGAGCTGCAGGTTTAAGGTGTTTTCACACCTTAGGGTGAGTGGGTTCTTCCTTCAAACATTCTAATGGACGAATTTGATTATAACAACCAAACCCCTAAATGTTTAGCATGCGATTTCTAAATCCTGAAATGTCTATTTGATTTAAGTTATTGTAAATTGATATGATATGGATTCCTTCTCTGTTTGAATGACTCCTAAATGGTAGATTCATATCAGATTCGTATGCAACACTTCCTATTGAGTATGCTTTTAAATTCATATCAAATGATGTAATTAGGGTTTGACCTAATTGGGATATCGCTAGGGTTTCAACCTGTTTGAAAAAGACTAGAAATCCTATATGTGGTTAGGATGTACCTCGTGGGTTATATTAATTGAATCTTATTCTGGATACATGATATCACAGTGATGATATGGAAAACCTAAGTTTAGTTAAGTTTCCATGATTTCATATCTATATTGATTATATAAGATTTGTTGGAAACAGTCTTTATTTAGTGAATGCTTATATCTTATGAAATCATTATGAGAGCCATGTGACAAGTGAATGAGGTAAATGAAAAGGTGAATGAGGCAAATGCAACCCTACGAGTAGGGTGTTGACATGTGATGAATGAATAAGGCGAATGAAACCCTAAGGATAGGGTGTTCAATGAATCATGCTATGGTAATATGAAAGGTCTCGATATGAGATGTGGTGATGCTTAACTATTGAATTGTATGTTTCTAGTGCATTTAACTTTATATGCTTGTTCTCTCTGAAATGATATCTACATACTGCAGGACTTCTTATATTTCAATATATTTCTGTTAAATTGTTTATTGTTAATCAAGTATAGACCTAAGTGCCCTAACACCGTAGAACCCCTAAGTGGTATCTGCAGCTTTGGGGTGAAACTCGTGTTGCAACATCATCCGTGCGTGTGTCGCGGACAAACGAGGAAAGAGAAAAAGGGCAGTGTCTAACAACAATTGTGCTTGTGTCACAATGGCACTGCGGTTTCACCAGAAAACACGGTTATCTAACACCATTCGTGCGGAGTCGCGAAGGTAACCCTGTGACCCTCCGCCTGTGTGCTCAGGTTAGTAGGAGGAGTCGAGAGAGCACTCGGAGTAGTGCATTAAGGCCGGAGAGCCTGTAGGCCGGAGAGCCTGTGGTCCTGTGGCAGAACGGGGCTGGCGTCAGACTTAGCATTCCCGGGTGTGTCGCTAAGTCTTGTACGGTGGGGCCGTAGCATGAACTTGCTGTGGATCTTTATATGCAGAGTACACTGCATATATTTAGGGCATAATAATAAATGAATAAATGATCATATAGGTTCACAGTAAATTTATATAACTGTTTATTTACTTGAAATACTTGATGATGCTTAGAAATGTGCTATTTCAATTATATTGTTTTAGAATTGTTCAGTGTAATATTTATTGTTGTTAAATTTCATATCGTTTAATTAAATTATATCTTTGATCACATTAGTGCATTAGTCTGTTTCCATGAAGTATTCATTCACTGAGCGAGTAGGCTCACCCCTCTACTCAAACATTTTAGGGTTAACCGCGTGGACTTGAAGATGATCAGAGCTTCAGTGTAGATCTGCCACAAGAGTCAAGTATGAGATTAGTTGAGTCAGTCGGTCCTTGTCACTCTAGATCCTCAGTAAGAGATAAGAGAGAGAGTTGTAAATACAATGTGTAATGTTGTTCCTCTTTGATATGTATGCTAATTAACAAGGTTTATGTGCACAAGTTGTGAAAGACATCATGAATGTTTATATATGTACCTTTTCTGTTAAAGTTTGATTAGTAATGAAAATGTTCATATTCCTTGTTAAGATGTTATGTGGTTCAATGCGATGAAACAAGAGTTTTTAAGGAAAGAAAAAGTTAAGAGTGATCTTTGTGTTAATTATAAATCCTTTCTTACGCCCTAATCTCATGATTTGAGGAAATTGTGAGATCGGGGTGTAACACAGACCGTATCGGGCAGCTGTATCGGCCAGGCCGTATCAGGCAACCGTATCGGCCAGGCCCTATCAGGCAGCTGTATCGGCCAGACCGTATCGGCCAACTGCTGGAATTCTTGTCTTTTCAGGTTCGGTACTTGAGAGTCCCAAAATTGGCTAGTTTGGGTGCCTCGAAGTCAAAAATTGGCTAATTAGCTACGTTATTGACTATTTTAACTACATTATCTAATGGTGAGACAGAAAGCATAAAATATGAGCAAAAGAGTGTATATTAGGAATAAAGTGATATAAAACCATAGATAAAATGCATAGAGAATATACGCTAATTTGGGTGTTATCATGAAGGCTCTTCCAAACAGGGATTGTGTACTTCAAAATAGGTCAAGTAAAGGAAGTTGGATCCCAATTTGGCAAGAGATTAAAAAACATGAAAAGGTAAGCAAGTATCCAAATGCCGAATTTAGTTTCACACAATATAGTTACTTTCTAAATTTGGATATTAAGGTATATTAGGATTACTTACTATTTCGTGTACTTCTCTCAGGAATATTTTAAAAGAAGGTTGCAAGCGTAATGTGAAATCAAGTGAAGATCAAGATGTAAAAACACTTATATGGGAAGCGTACATCTTATTTTTTTTAGATTTAAATGCTTTTAAATATTGACATGGATTTGAAAATTATCCCCTTCTTTCATGACTTGATAAAATTTAAAATTTCTTTGATCCTTATGCACATAAATCAACTATGATATATTAATATGTTCTTATGATTTATTTCCAAATGAGCCATTTAATGTCTTAGTTGTAATTCAACAAATGCATATGATTTTTTGTGGTTGTTGGATAATGTACAAGGTCTTTATACATTGTGGTTGGATACTTTGTGTATGGACAAATCTTTTATAAAGTTTAGATCTGTTGCAAATAAATCACATCTTGCACCCAAGAATGAGTGTTATGTAGGACCATGATATGAGAATTTTTGTTACAAATTTATTATGAATTTGAATATGTCAAAATTGTTTTTCATTGGTAAAAGGTTAGAATGTATTTATTTAATATCATAATTTAGTAATTCATATTTAACATGTAGCTTCTTTAAAACCAATGTATACTTTAATTGATACAACAATATGCTCAAGAAACATCTTGCTAGGTGACATGAGCAGCGCCTGAAAATACATGGCTAGGTAAAAACATATGGCAATGACTTTAGAGTGTAACTAACAATATTTAGATGTAATATATATTCATGTACCTTGTAGGAAGTTTGATGGATGGCAATGAAGTTTAGATATTGACATATATTTGAAAAGAATCCCATTCTTTCATGGCTTGGATTAAAATTTAAAGTTGTTTCATCCCGATACATGGAAATCAACCATGTTATATTGATATATTCTTATCATTTATGCCCAAATAACCATTTAATGTCCTGTTATATTCTTAGATAGTTGTTTGCAGTTTTAATTCAATATTTGCATATAATATTTATGATTGATGGATATGTAGGTCGGTTTACATTGCGCCTAGCTATTCACTCATGCTAGATGACATTTTTAGATTTTAGAACTTACATTAGGTCTTTATTTGTTGGTTTGCAAATCATATTTAAGCACTAAGATTATTTTGATTCCACACACTTCATATGATTCTCACATGGTAAATCTTCAACAATTAACTTAGTTTGCACCTCTGTGTCTGCTTTTATGGGTCATACCTTTTTAGAATATCCTTATACATCCACTTCTACTCTCTAACTACTATTGTATGGCACCTGCCAGGTGTATTTATAGTGTGTGATAACTACACTTAACCCCCTCCTGCTAGTTTATGGTTCAGTGTAATTGTGTAGGCAGACTCTCAAGGAAATTACGGTTTTCAATCGTTAGTTTACTGGTTTTCAACAATTTCGATTTTTTGAAAGATGAATGGGTCATTCAACAAGTTTGGTTTTGAATAAAAAAATATCAATCTAAAAAGTACTACTTTATTGGGTGTGTTATTGACGTGTTGATAAGGTCTTTGATTGCTTGTTGTTTATTTGGTAATCATATTTATTTGATTCTACATGGACTGGTACTTACCACTTGTTTGTTGTTCATATTTAATGATTTAGTTTATAAGTTCTTTGATTGCTTAATTTGTTGTCACATTCCTTGCCAAGTCCGTGGTAAAATGACATGAAAGATGAGATAATGATTCACTTTCTACGAATGTCTTAGCGTAAGAAATTGTAGGAAATTTTTGTTCTTTGTATAAGATTGTCTATTGTGATATGATTCCATAAATAGGATTGCGTTGTATGATTATTTGTGGATAAAAAAATTAGGAATTTTGATCCAAATCTGGAATCAAGTAAATTTTAAGGGGTACAAATAAGGAAAACATGTGTGAATGCAATTTTTCAAATTTAAAAACTTACATAACTGTATGCATTTTATTCTTAAGTAATTTTTAGTTTGCTAATTTACATAGATGGGTGCTCATCCATGAGTGTATTTTTGATCTCATATGAATTGCAAGATGGAATGAAAAATTGTACCTGTAGGTTTTACGTTTCAGCAGAATGGATCAAGCCTTGAGGATCATTAGGATTCAACATCTTCCTGGAGTAGTTATCAAATCTCGAAGAACCTTGATAGCAACAACATCAAAAATTTGACTTGGAAATGACACAAAAAGATGGATATGATTAGTCCATATGTGAAACAGGTTAGAATAATGATATATACTTTTATAGAATATGCATGTTGTTTCTTTCTGGAGTAGAGAGGAAAAGCTATGAGAGAAAAAGTCTATGAGCAACAATTTTTTCAAAAAAATCAATAGTATTTACAGTTTTTCTGATAAGTTTTAAGTAGGCTAGATTGCTGGTATTGATTGCAAATAGTTTTTTGTAATGTAATTGATTACCTGAAGGTGACTTGTTGGAGCAGTGCACGCCTTTTAGGTAGCAACAACGACAAAAAGTTCTGATGGCTTCTGGATGGCAGTGGCAGTGGCAACAACAACACTAAATGAACTTCTGATGCAACACGGACACAAAAGATGAGTAGGATCAGAAAATGTTTTAAGGAGGTGAACGTACAAAATATGTATCGCACTCGGAGCAACGACGCAAAACAAGAGGGGTGCATATCTCACATGGAGAAACGATGCAAAATAAGAGGGCGGAGTTTTTTGGAGAGTGAACATGGTTTTTAGATAGTGTAGTTGTGTGGTGGGCTAAATTACTGGGTCAAATATTGAACGTGAGAGATGATGTTGTTACATAATTCTATTTTTCATTTGAATTATCTATTTAATTATGTGTAGATAACAACTGTCGTTTAAACTAATTCTGTTGTAATCAAATTATCTACTAAGTTTTTGCATATTCTGTTTGTGTTCCGTTGTGACTAATTATGTAATCGAATTATCTGTTAAGTTATTGGGTATTGTTTCCAAATGAACAAAAATCTGAAAAGTTTGAATAATCGTGTGTGTTTCAAATAAACAAAAAATAGACAATTTTGAATAACTGTGTGGGTTTGTTAGGGCACCCAGGACCACGTCTCTCCTTATTCGTTGGGGTCTGGAAGTTTAGTGGGAGTGCGGTAGTTTCTCCATGGAAGGTGGGGTAACAACACGTCTCTCCATATTCTTTGGATTTAGCGGGATCAGTGATTTGTTCTTAAACATTCACTTTTTTCAAATTAGAATTTACGTAGGATTATAGATGGTGGTTACCCGAGGACGTGGTCTTTTGAAATGGTCTCCTGAGTTCGTGGTCTTTTAAAATTTGAACACAATGGCGCCTACAAGGATTTAGCGGTGTGAAATATGGGTCTGTATTTGGGGTAGGGAAGTATTAGAAGTTGAGAAGAAACCTGGAAGGAGAGAGAATGAAGGAGACTTCAGCATTTTGAAAAAGTTAAGATGTGATTTGCTGGTGTTGGTGGTGTGTACGAACGACAGTATCATGAATATGTTTAAACATTCAATTTTTTTTGTAGTATAGATATATATACAAACAACACAAAATTGTGGATCGGTGCTTCCATCGTGGAATCTGTGTTTAAGGAATAAATCTTTCTTCTCTAAAAATAGATTAAAATTAATACACAATCAGATTTATCAATCAAATTAATTTATTTAAAAGATAACATTTTGTATATTTTCTTCCCACACATTTCTCCCTCGTGATCAAATCTCAGACGAGTGAATAGTTCAGACTCAC